>APFE031110390.1:141037-181979 GCA_000404065.3 Pinus taeda | reverse complement strand
GTCAACCTTCTTCCCATCATTGGAAGAACTGGATTCGGAAAGAGAAACCTTCTCCTTCCCCTTCTTTGCCTTACTCGCTAAGGCACAGTTCTCCTCATCATGCATGGATGAAGAACAAACCGATATATGCAATGTAGAAATTTCCCATGTAGAAATTTCCCCTGTAGAACAAACCGATATATGCAATGTCCTAAAGCATAATACTTGTTCTACTGCTACAAAACATTAAGCGGAAGCATAGTCAAATTTATGAGCAACATCAAGTAGAAACATGCATAACTGATCAAGAGAAGTAATCACACATAACACAAGATATATACAGGGGAAAGCACCAGCATAAAACCCCAACCATGTATTATCAATCAAGTGTAGATCCTCAACAACATACAAAAAGAATCAGCTCAATAGTTATCCTACTCTCTCTGTAATTAGAAGATCCTGATGATCTTCAATTAGAAGATGAAGATCATAAACTACCTAGGCCTCAATGTATAGGTCATAAGTCCTCCAATCTCCTATAATACATATTTCTCTTGGAAATAGATCCTTCTCCATGCAAGGAATACTTACTAGAAATATCCAAGCATCTGATAGTACACTGTCCTACATCTAATCTCAACTGGGTCTCTGACAGAACTGACATGCAACAGTTATCCATGAGTGAATCCTCAGTTATCTAAAATAATAGTTGTCACATGCATGCCAGCATTAACAAACTATATTTTATTATTTTAACAATTTGTTAAAATAATCTAACTGGACTTGACTAGTTAGAACTAAGTCAACTGATTTTCTCATTATAGAACTCATACTTATTCCCTCAATCAGTGGAGGAAATTAAGGATAAATTCCTCAATCAGTGGGACAACTCATGTGCATGCTCACAAAGACTTCAAATTCGAATTTCCTTAACTAATTAACTCAGCTGAATTAATTAATTAATATTTCCAACTGCTATTAAGACCAAAATTAATCTTACTTCCTATAGATAGACTAGGGACTGCTATAAATAGGAAGGGACCCAGAAATGATATTTTTAGAACTTTCTATTTTTAGTAGTTTCACTTCTCACCCAATGTGGCCAATGACCTCACGGGCCAAACTGCTATTTTTAGACATGCTATTTTTAGCAGATCTATTTTCAGCACTTTCTAAATTTAGCATTTCTTGTTGCACATTTTTCAACACATAATTTGAAAGACAAAAACTAATACTATGAGGTTCATCTTTGAATTTTGTTGGCCATTTTTCCTTTATGTGTTTCAATGCTTTGGAGTCGACTGAAATTCACATGAATCCATGTTTGCTCCTGTTCTTTTCATGCTAGTCCATCAATTGTGCAAGTGACTTGCAATGAAACATTCGTTTAATTCTAGGTATAATTGGCATGTGATGTAAAACCTTGTTTGGAACTATAGGACCTTGTACATATGTACGATATCTCTTCTCTTTTCATACAAGGCATTATTCCTTGTATTGATATTCATTTATGTATAAAATGAAATCATTTTTACATGAATGAATTTGCCTATATTCAATCCCCTACTCACCCACAACTGACGTGCCTCTCTGCAAGTTGATCGAAACACATTCTCTTAAGGAAGTATTCGAGTTTTTAATGCCCTGTAAGGTTGAAAAAGATTAGATCAATTGAATGTTTGACTTATTATGAACATGTTTGACATATCAATCTATATTATGAGTATTCATAAACAATTTATGGTTTTAAAATCTCCTTAAATAAATATAGACGAAATTGATGAATGTTTACGGATTACATAGACTAATTGGCAATGCATTGTAAGAAATAGATGTCAACTCACTTCAATAGGGTGGTGAATCCTTTCTAAACAACCAAATAGTGAATCAATTTCTAATAATATTAATGTGCATGCAAGTTTTGAGGTTCTACTTGCACCCGATTTGAACACAGGTGTCTTTTTTGCTTACTTAATGGATTCTTTCAACAGGTTGTTATCACCAACATTATGTTGGTGGTAATTACCCTTGTTGTCATCATTACTATCAACCATATGATCATTATTGTCATCATTGTTTCCATCCCCAAATAAACCTGTAAGAATCTCATTCAATCCTTCTTCATGCATTGTATTTTAACTGTCATGCTCATCATCATTAAGGCTTCTAGTTTGTAGCATATTACAGTCATCAATATATGTGAATTTCATCAGTTCAAATTTCTTAGGTGGTAGAGTTATCTTTAAATATGCTCTTTTCACCCTGCATTGTTTAAATAATGGTTTGGAACATTCCATCTAAATATTAATAGCCCAGTTAGATAAACTTGGGTATTAATAGTCATTCTTTCATTATCATATTCTACATATCGACAAACACAACCATTATTTAATGTTTGACCATAATTGGATAAATCATAAATGTATCAATTTCAAAGAAATATAATAAAATATTACTTAACAAATCCCATCCCATGTACTATAGTCTTGACCAACCTTTTCTTCAGTGCAATTATTTTTTGCGTATGAATTATCCATTGTCATATTCTTTTCCACCCACCGTTTTCTTCATGATTTAATAGTTTTAGGTCTACATTCACGTACGTATGTTTTTTTTTCTTTTGCTAGTTGAACACTTAGGTTGTGTACTTTTTCCGATCTCTATTTGAAATATCAAAAACATGCATTAATTTATTTCAAGGTTGGATAATACACTATAAATTCTAATAACACCGTGAAAATTGATGGACATATCACAAAATTCTTCCTAAGTTAAGTCAAAATTTGATAATTACTTGATGTCTTGTGACATTTGTTGTGTCCTTATTTAATATGACATGACCTGTTGCCATGACCTCATCTTTCCCCTATAATACATAACATATTCAATGATGTTTAGCACACCAATTATATAATTTCAACCAATATGTTATCCAACACAAAACCTAACTTTACTCATATATTTGACATATCGATATCATGTTTGGATTTGAAAAAAATAAAAACATATTTTATATAAATTTATCGCGTCTATGTTGTAGCATTTATCAATTCATAAACACCATCCTCCTTTGGTTGAGGTTTCTTTGTCTTCTTACCCTTATTGTATATGCAGATTATGTATCCAATTCTATGGCCACCCACTTTTGTCTTGTTGATTTAGTAGGTCTACATCGTCTATGGCCTCCTTTAGATCCTATAATACACAACAATGCCATTAGTCACATAAAATCTATGCACTTTATTGTTGCTCCATCCAATTTTTTAAATGCACAATAAATTCAAGCTGAGAAAGTTTTAATTGCACCTTTCTAACTAAAATGCCCCTATTTTCAATATATACCCTTTTTGTTAATTTCTACTCCCAATATGGTGACATGACACAACTCTTATATATCTTAGATGAGGATTATCAAAACTAATGGACTACTTTTTTCTTTCCTTTTTTTTTCATATTTTCATTTAACTTAATTCAAACCCTTCATTCATAGTTTTAAACCACCAAATATTTGTATTTTTGTATATTTAAAAAAAATCCTTTGACCCTATATGTTAGAGAATATATTATTTTCAAATTTTGATTTTTAGGTCTTCTAAATGAAATCAATATATAATATAATAATTAGTATAGTTAACTTGTGGATGAGAGATATATTTTCAATGCCACCATCCACCCTATAAAGGAGCAAAGAGTGAGTGGTAGAATTGAAAATGTTTGTGTCACATGTATACATAATCACTAAGAAACACAACCTTTAAAGGTGAAAATGTGTGCATGTGATTATTATAACTATTGGATTGTTACATTATGAGTCATTGGCTATTAAAATAAAATTAGAAAGTTTGAAGTCACACCAAATTCATTAGTGGGCTAGGAAAATATGACAAAAATCACCCTTCATTGTAGGGTCAAAACACCATTTATAGGGCTTTAGATCAACCAACATTTCAGATGAAAACCATTTTGGGGAATTAAACTATCCTCACACAATTTTGGTGATAACATCTCACTTGTGCGCTGATTGTTCTTCTTCCATCTAGTAAATGAATATGACTCAACATCCACAACACTCTTGTTATTAAGTCTAGATTTCCTAATCAATATGTTTATTAATAAACGAATAAGATATGTAATTAATGAAATAAAGAATATTATATAGAACTATCAATGATATTTTTAATAAAATGTTTAAATGTAAATATAATTACTTAAAATTTAAATTTTACATTTTTATAAATTAAAATATAGAAATAATATATAAATAAGATTTAAATTCATTTTTGAATAATGAAGAACTCATCTTTTATAATATACTAATAGCTTAATATTCAAAACCTAAAATATTTAACTAAAATAATTTTTTGTTTTTATTATTATTATATTAATTAATAACAAATCATTCCAAATAACATAATTTTCCTTAAATAATAATGCTAAAGGAATTTAGGTTTACAAATAATAATGATATCTTTTAAATATATAAATATAAGTTTAAATAGATCTAATAATTAAAAACATGCGTTTCTTCATAAGAATTCATAAATTCAAATTTAAAAAGATATAACCATATATATCTTTATAATTTTTCATTGACCCATGCGGTAGCTTAATTGGTGATGGTCATGCTATGAAGTAGGATGTAAACCAAGACATTCAATATTCAAATCCCCATGGGTCAAGCTAATAATACTAATAATAATAATCAAATTTCCCGTAAAAGAATATCCTTTATTTCAGAAACAAAAAAATTGCATTCACTACTTAATCAAACATAACTTTAAAACTAAATTATTTATTACTATTACCCTAATGGGTTGGATCAAATGGTGAAAAGAAAGGATTTTTCATCATTGGGTAACCTTCAATTCTTGTGAGGGCCTAACGCAAAGCCATGAGACACCTTGAGGTAGTGGTTGAATGTGTGGTTGCACCTAGAGAGATTATATTAAATGGTTCCATGACTCATGCACACATAAGTGGATGAAATCCCACCCCCTTGTACTCCTTAATTTGAAGTCTTGATGTTTATGATATGCCACATATTAAATGGGTTTTATGGGATTGATAGGGTCTACCACCACGTCCCTCTTGTGCATACCATCACCTCACAATGAATTAATGGGACCTCTCCTCCCAAGGAGGGTGGCATAGGTCCCTTGGCACATTTTATGTCTCTTTTCTTGCATGAATTGGTTTCACTCCACCATGATCTTCTTCCTCGGTCATTGGTTATTGGCTAGTGCTCTGGTTGCTCCTTCGATGCCTCCTCCTAATGTTTCCTTCATCCACCATGCATTTGAATTCCTATTTGTTCATTCAAGATTGTTTCCTTTTGCCTGCTATTGGTGGCTATATTTGCATACTTTTACTAACCCTTTTACCTTGTTCTTTTTATCAATTTCACACCAATAATGGTTAATCGATATCTTAAAATGCATAAGTATACCTCTTGTCATGTCTCTATGGATTATTGGTCAATGAAGCATAGTCGTAGGGTATTATTACCCAAGTGTCTTGCTAATTCATTTATTTCTGCAGATTTAAAGGATGAATGGCGAGGACCATGATTCACTAAACAATGCTATCAAAGCTAGCAATGCTATCCTTGAATAGTGGCTGCAACGGTGAATCAACCTTTAAATTGACACACTAATATATTTTAACATTCAATTTCATAACTACCATGTAATTAAGGGCAGACAGTGATGTAATTCTAGGAGAAGTATTATTGACAAATTGTATAAAGTAGATTTGTGGACTATGAAAGCCATCATTGTTAGGAGTCGTTAAGGTTACATGAGAAATACTCTAACTTTGTGTTTGTTACAGCATATTTGTAATATTTAATTTATTAATGACAAGTTGACATTCTGAGCATATCATGATTAGTTAATCTTGCCACAACTATGATTAGGGAGTTGGGCCCACTCTCCTGACTAGGTGCTGCTGGATTATATGCATGTTAGGTTTACTTCAGTGAGATTATTATCACTATGAATGCTTATCAGTGTGTTGCTGTGAGTCCTTATTGCTGTTACAATTATTACTTGTTGTTACTCTTATTTGTTGTTACAATATTGCTTGCTGTTACATATTGATGAATTTATAGTTAATGTTCAATGTTGGGTAGGGAAATTGTGGCCTGCACATACAATGCACGATAGCCTTGAAACAATTGGTAGAACCCCGGGTTGACAATTAAATGTGGATTGGGTGAATTGCATGATTCATACTTGGACACCAACATTTTGGCATCGTTGTCGGAGAGGCTATCAAAGGTGTGAAAGTACAACCAACATTGACCATAGGAATGATCTCTCGTCCTGGGGAAGGAAGCTTACACCTTGGCCCAGGTACTGAGTATTAGATCGTTTGGTTGTTTGGTTCCTTGCTTTTCTTGTTTTTGTAGGATTATTATCTCATCCCAGGGAAGGAATTTTTTATCGCCTTTCTTTAGGTCTGAAGCTTTAGATTGCTCTATTTTTATTTCATAAGTATTGCTCTCTCATCCTGGGAAGGGAAGTTTTATTTTTTCCACCCTGTTTCAGGCTTATTTTCTTTCTTTCTTTTTTATTTAGGGGCCACTCTCTTGTCTCGGGGAAGGTCTTGAGATTTTAATTTGTTTGAATGTTTTCCTTTTATTTTATGTTTGTATGAATAGAGACACTAATAAAAAGGGTAGAGGGAGACCCCTGAAAAGAAAAGGAGTTGATTTGGGCAGAAAAAATTACATCCAAGAGATCATCTCAAGGGTTGAGTTTGGAGCATTGTAACAAGCTACTACTAGGGTAATATCTCATACGAGATCTAGAGGACAATAATTTTCACAACCACAACCTCCTCTAATAGAAGAAGTGAAATTCAGGGAAGAAGAAGTAGAAAGAAAAGAATATGAGGAACTACATATTGCAAGTTCAGAGGAATAAGATTTCAGGGAATTCTTGGCACCATTTGATCAAGGGAGTGCTAATAAAATCTTCCATCACCTGTTATAAAACAACCAGAGACAGAACGTGTTGAAATTCCAAGTGAGTATTGGAAGGTATTCATGGCTCCTACAACTTCTTCAATTGAATTTCCAATTGGAGATATCAAAGGTGATGCACCTATGAAGCCTATTCCTTTGACAACACTACCCAATTTCCATGGTCTTACTTCCGAGGATCCATAGACATTCCTTTTTGAATTCGACATTTTTGTTGTGGGTATGATTACATTTCTGATGCTCAGAAATTGAAGATATTTCCCGCTACTTTGAAAGGCACAACTTTAATATGGCTTATGGGTTTGGGAGGAAAATCTATTGCTACATGGGATGATATGAATACGATTTTCCTCGAGAAACATCAGGACTACTACAAATCTCAGGATGTAAAGGAAGAATTTTTTAAGATTATGTAGAAAGAGGATGATAATATGAAAGATTTTGTGGAATGTTTTCAATATAGTTTGCAGAGATCGGGCCACATTGACTTGGATAAGAATATCTTGAAGATCATTTTTCTCAAGGCACTAAGGGAGGAACCCTTGGAGCTACTGAACGTAGTAGGGAAAGGAGATATATCAAAGGAGGAATTTGATACCATCTGTGAATTATGCATCAAGTTTTCATGAGGGGCTGCAAGACAGAGGCAAGAAATACAAACTCTCAAAAGATCCAACGGTGGAGTTACAAATGTTGAAATTGGGAATCTTCTGTAAAACCTGAGAACCGATATCCTGAGCACATTATCATCAGAGCTAGACGTGTTGCAGATGAAGCAGAAGTAGATGGAAGTAGAGAAGGCCATGTTTATTTTCTGCCCTCAATGTAGGAAGAAGCACCCATTGAAGGAATGTCCATTAAATTCTGTGAAGACTTGTGCGATATGTGAATAGAGTCATTCCACGAGCACTTTCCCATCTCTTCCTGGATTCAAGGCAATCTTTTAGGGAATGAATGAAGAAGGAAAACAACTTTATTTTATGGGATCAAGGAAACCATGGCAACCACGACCGTCGAATATGAATCAAGTATGCCTCAAGACCCATCTCAGTATTTTAATAATATGAATTTTGGTCAGTATTTTGTACCTTTTTCACGTTCTTGGTCACATTATTACCAATATCGAATGCCATGGCAACCTTGGTATCCTCAATCTGGTCCAAATTCTTCATGGTCCCAGAATTGGCATGGACCTCTTCCTCCTTTAGGACAATTTTCCCAACATATGCCACAACAACAACTACAACTACCTGCTAATGCACCCAATAGTAATCATACTCTTCGTCCTCAATTTCCTGTCTAACCCAATCCGAATCCAAATAACAGAGGGGCTCAACAGGTTGAGACCCTCAACCTCCCTGCATATATTATTGCCACTATTGAATGAAATGAATTAAATCTTCGATCTGTTCGGGTGGTCAATACTCAGATTTCACCTATAATTATTGAGCATATTGATGATGAAGTCTCAAAACTAGAACAAAGAATGATAGGGGGTGAACCAACACAGATTCCTATAAAGAAACAAACCCCTTCACAAACTATTATTACTAGAGGGTGTCAGACTGGTCCACCCTATCCTGAAAGATTATATTTGAGCAAATAAAGTCCTCAGGATGAGTTTGAATTTCTGGGAGAATTGCAGAATTGATTCGTTAAAATTCCATTACTTTAGGCTATGAAGGACGTATCAACTTGTGCTAAGACATTTAAAGAATATTGTTCTAAGAAACCTAGTAGAAAACCAAAGTACCCACTTACTATTCATGTCATGGGTAAATTATCAGATATAATGTTGGGGAAATCTATACCTGTCAAATACGAGGATCCTAGGAATTCGATTCTAACATTGTAAATTAATGGGGTGGATATCCCAAATGTACTAGTAGATTTTGGGGAAACGATTAATGTTATAACCTCTGCAACCGTGATTACCTTGGGTCTGCGGAACCTTAAACCAACTCCCACCATCCTAGAATTGGCATATCAGTCTATTATTAGATCGGTAGGGAAGATGGACGACATCACTATTTCGGTAGACTCATGGCAATACCCCATTAACCTTTTGGTTTTACATACCCAATCCCTAGTCAGTGGGCACCCTTTGATTTTAGGAAGATCTTGGCTTGCAACCGCAAATGCTTACATTGGGCGTCGGTCTGGAAACATGGTAATATCCAATGAGGAAATTACAAAGAACCTTATCCTTTACCCCTTGCAGAACCAAGTTTATCAAATAAACCCAAATTTACCTTGATTAAAAAGTTTCTACCTACCAAAGAGCTTGAATTTGAAGATGAATAAATTAGACCCATCCTTACCATCAATGAGGCTCTCTGTTTTAAAGATGAAATAGAGAAAGATTACATTAGCACCTTTCTCAACAATCTTGACTCCATTTCTGATTCAACCCGACATATGTTAGAAAATGTCATGAGTTGCAATGTTCAAGAAGATATTGAACCAAAAATAGAAATATAAAACATTCTTGAAGTTGTACCTCGTAATAGTGTTCCTGTAGGAATTGAACCAGGGAAAACATTAAATATTAATCCCGACCTTTAACATTGCCAATCTGAACAATTGCTAAAAGTCCTTCGGGAGCATAAATAAGCTTTTGCTTGGGAGTATACCGATATGAAAGGCATCCCTGCTGATTTATGTACTCATCATATATACATTAAAGAGGAATGTCAACCTATTAGGCAACCACAAAGAAGAATGAATCTTGCCTTAAAAAACATTGTCAAAGATGAATTGCAAAAGCTATTAGATGTGGGTTTTATTTATCTGATATTGGATAATAAATGGGTTTCCCCACTGGTCATTATTCCTAAGAAGAATCGCAAGTGGCGGATCTACGCTAATTACAGGGAGCTAAACAAAGAAACTTAGAGAGACCATTTTCCCTTACCCTTTATTGACCAAGTCCTTAATACATTATCCGGGAAGGAGTTTTTCTTCTTTTTGGATGGATTTAGTAGATACAATCAGATACAAATAGCTCCTGAGGATCAAGACAAAACCACCTTCACATTCCCTTGGGGAACCTTTGCCTACCGATTCCTTCCATTTGGCCTCTGTAATGCACTTTCTACCTTTCAAAGGGAAATGTTAGGAATTTTCTTTGATCTACTTAATGATAGTGTTGAGATTTACATGGACGACTTTACCCCATATGGGGATTCCTTTATATAAGATTTGAAAAAATTAGAGAAATTACTTGAAAGATGCAAGTAAACACATGTTTCTCTAAGTAAATTCAAATGTCATATGATGATGAAAGAAGGGATAGTGCTGGGACACATGCTTTCAGCTGCATGAATTTGGGTTGATCCTGCAAAGGTAGAGGTGATCTTAAAATTTCCCGCGCTTAAGACACCGACATAGGTACACAAATTTATTGGTTATTCTGGATATTATAGGTATTTCATATATTTTTTTTCTAAAATATCATTCCCACTTTTTCAATTGTTACCTAAAGATGCAAAATTTGTGTGGACAGATGAATGTGAAACAAATTTGGTAGAAATCAAAGAACTAGTCTACAAGGCTTCCATATTATGTAGTCCTTATCGGAAACTCTTGTTTCACATCTCTACTAATGCTTCTCAAACAGTGACAGGGGCAATTTTGGGGTAGTAGGAGGACAAGAAGTCATATTCAATTTACTATGTCAGCAAGAATTTGACCCTTGCTAAATTAAATTATACGGTAAGTGAAAATTATTTCTTGGTTGCATTTATGTTGTTAATAAATTTCGACATTATATCACCGAGTATCCTAGTTTCATGCACACTGATGATACAACTATCAGGTATCTGATGAACAAACCAATAACCCCTAGCCACATTACAAGATGGTTACTATTAATTCAGGAGTTTGATATTACCATTGTAGACAAACTAGGGAACGATAACATAATCACATATTTCCTATCTAGGATTGATACTAGTGATGAAGGTACACCTGTAGAGGATAGTTTCCAAGATGAACATATTTTTGCAATTTCTACTCACACTCTGTGGTATGTAGATATTGCTAACTTTCTTGCTACAAGAAAGGTGCCTCAACACTTGAATTATAGAGAGGAATGAAGGATTATCCATCATAGTGCACATTATTAATGGATAGAAGGATATCTCTTTTACACAGGATCTGATCAACAAATTCGGTGCTACATAAGTGGAGATGACATCTATGATGTCCTGAAAGCTGCTCCTGATGGCCCCCTGTGGGGGACATTTTGCAGATAAGCAGACAGGTCATAAGATGTTACAAATGGGATACTATTGGCCTTATATTTTTTGTGATGCAAAGAAATATGTTAGAGGGTATGATAGTTGCCAGTGGATGGATTAGCCTTGTCTAGCAGATGAAATGTCATTATAGCCCCAACTAGCTCTTGATCCATTTGAAAAATGGGCTATCAATTTCATTGGGACATTTAATCCGCCTTCACAGCAGAAAGTTTACATTCTGGTTTGCACAGATTACGTAGCAAAGTGGGTAGAGGCCAACGCTATTGTGAAAGAAATGGAACAGGTTATCTCGAACATTTTATTTGAAGAAATTCTTCCATGGTACAAAGCTCCTACAAAGATAGTTTCAGATGAAGGGGCACATTTTACATCACATCTGATAGCAGGACTCATGAAGAAATATGGAATCAAGCATATGGTAACATCTCCATATAACCCTCAGGTGAATGGTTAAGTCGAAAGCACAAACAAGGTACCAGAGAATATTATTACAAATATTGTAGCAAACCATTTCTAGAATTGCGCTGAAAAACTTCCTGAGGCATTGTGGGCGTATAGAACAACATGGCGAAACACAACATGGTTTTCACCATATGAGCTTGTCTATGGGAAATCTCCTTTGTTTTCTAGTGGAATTTGAAATTAAGATGCTCAATACAACCCTTGAAGTAGGTTTAGATCTTTCAAAAGCCCAGAAACACCGTCTGGAATAGTTGAATGAGTTGGATGAAATTTGTTTGGTAGCTGTCTAGAATATTGCTACAATCCAGCAACAACAAACTAAATGGCACAATAAATTCATTAAGAAAAAGGTGTTTCAAAGAGGAGATTGGTATTACTCTATGATTCTCGGTTCAAGGATTTTAAGGGAAAACTCTGATCCAGGTGGATGGTACCATATGAAGTTGACACGGTGTTCAATAATGGGACTAATAGACTTATCACAATTGATGAGGTACACACTCCTTTGATCGTGAATGGACATCACCTCAGATTATATCACCGTCCAACTTCAAGAGATTCCTTTATTAAATATCTCTTTGATAACTATGGTTTTGAAGTTATTAGTGCAGGGAATTCCTCCTATGCACTACTGATAAAATGTTGTTACTACTCTATCAAACATTTTCTTGTAGGTACCTCATTGGTGTTGTTACTCCTTCGGTGTTTCTACTCTGATAATGGAAATTTTGTCTAAGTACTTCATGGTGTTGTTATTCCTCCAGTGATGTTACTTTGATTGTGGTGATTGACTACGTACTTCACTAGTGATGTTACTCCTCCAGTGTTGTTACTCCTACGGTGTTATTACTCCTCCGGTGCTGTTACTCCATGGCGATGATGATTTCGTCTAAGTATTTCAGTGTTGTTACTCCTTTGGTGCTCTTACTCCACCGGTGCTGTTACTCTGTTACGATTTCATCTAAGTATTCTAGTGATGTTACTCATCCGGTGCTGTTACTCCATCACGATTTCGACTAGCTGTTGAAGCAGTGCTATTACTCCTCGGCTGCTATTACTCACTCGATGCTATTACTCCTTGGGTGCTGTTACTCCCTCCAATGCTGTTACTCCTCTGCTATTGTTACTTCATCAAGGTAAGTCACTAGGTATGCCCCCGATTGAATTTGTGGATTTGATTAATAATTCATGTGACATGACTCAATATGACCACGGACGGTCATCCCTTAGTTGGGGGGAGGTACTATAATAAATGAATGGATGTTATACTGATGACTTATTATTTTTTATCAAACCCTGTGCTAAGCACATTCACTCTACAATTTTCCACCATACTTAACATGAGACCATATGCATCGGGACTTGAAGTTAGTACTGTTGTACTAATGAATGGTCCTTTCCAATGCTGTAAAGTAATTACCATTATTACCGTCCATTATCATCCATTATCCACCATGATTTTTCCATATTTCATCATTATCCTCCCGATTTTCACTCTCACTGCACCCCATCACTATCACAACTCTAACTGAAAATCTACATGCCGACACTCCTTCTCAACAATCTGCTGTTACTCCAAAGTGCTGTTACAGAGCCATTGCAAAATGGGTGGATAGGATGTGAGACATGAACTAGAGAGTATAGAGTAGGTTCGATGCAATGCAAATGTTTGGCAAGTCTTCTTGGATGCAGGGTGACATGTGTATTTTGAGAGGCTACAAGGATTTGATGAAGCCATCACAATGTAATTTGTGTTAAACATGGAAGGAAATCATTCTAGAATCCGTGGGATGGATATTTCTGTCATGGAGGAAGCTATTTCAATTGCCAGTGGATTACAGTGAGGAGGTCCAAAATGGTTCCCTCGGAAGTCTCCTCTATTGGAGTTTTCAGAATTGTTTTTGTAGGCTACGGAGATAGTGGTCCAGAAAGGAAGAGGGTATGATTGTAAATCGTTTCCATGTCCATGGCATGAGGTGACGTATTTTATTATGATGTATGTTACATGTGAAGGTCATTTCTCTACATTGTTTAAGTATCATTTCAAACTCCTCGCATGCCTTTAGTTTTGGCATGCACAGGTTCATGCTTTAGACATGCCATACTTCCTATGGAGTAACCTCCACTTAATGGCACAATCTACCTGATGGTATTGACAACCATTAACGGTTCTCACAAATCATGGGTTGGTTAGATTATTGGTGGTGCATGCTCTATCACGAACTTCTGTGGCTTGGCCACAATTCACCGAGATGGTGGAGAAAGAACTTGCAAGTATGCTGCATGTAGGGGAGGAGGAAGAAGATGTAGTAGTGGAAGAAGAGACCACAGACAACACTGTTCCAACATCGCCTACTGGTCCAACAAATATAGATGCAATGGAGATAGAAGGGAGTGCAGTCGATGCTGCTCCATAAGAACCAACATCAATTGCCAATCTAAGAAGAGAATCACCACATGTTCAAACAATTGAAGAACTCTTGGTTGATAATGTAAGTGGTGTTGTTACACAAGAAACAACACCACCTATCCAAGAAATTGAAAAAATATTGGTTGAGAATGTAGGTAGTGTTGTTACACAAGAACTAGCACCACCTATCCAAGTAATTGAAGAACTCTTGTTTGAGAATGTAGGTGGTGCTATTAAAAAAGAACCAACACCAATTGTCCAAGTAATTGAAGAACTTCTGGTCAGAAATGTAGGTGCCGCTGACATAGAATAACCATCACCATCTATTCAAATAGTTGAAGGACCTATGGTTGAAAATGTAGGTGGTGTTGTCACACAAGAACCAACACCACTTGTTCGAATGAACGTGGAACCTTTGGGGGAAACAAGGGCCGCAATAGACACTCCACAAGAGATAGTGTCGGTTGCTAGGCAGAAGGACAACTTGGAAGAAGCAAAAATAAGAAGAGAAAAAGGGAGCATAGAAAAGCAGGTGAACATAGAAGAAGAGGAAGGGGGGCCTACATCAACAGGCATTAAGAGAAAGAAAATTGATGAAATTATTACTCGTTCTCCTTTTCTTGCATTTTTCCAAAAGGGGCAAGGAAAACCAATTCCTCTAGATGCATGGAGAAAGAAGAAGCTTCTCCCGCAATCCTAAAATTTGTTGGGAAATTTAAGGGCACCATTATCGACAAGGTTATTCAAAAACCTGTGTCAATTGGTTTTCAAAGAATTGAGAAAATTGAGGGGTTGGAGGTCAACATTGTCACACAAGAACCAATGCCAATCGAAGGACAAAATGAAGAAGCTATGGTTGGTACCACTTCTACAAAGACCATTCCTGAGTAGACGGAAGAGTATGTTGCTGATTAGAGTAACTTGCAAGGGATAGAAACTATTCCTGAGTAGATGGAAGAGGATGTTGCTAATAAGACTAACCCGCAAGGGTTAGAAACTATTCCTGAGAATATGGAAGAGGATCTTGATTAGAATAACCCATAAGGGTTAGAAACCATTCCTGAGAAAATATAAAAGGATGTTGCTGACAAAATTAACCCGCAAGGGGTAGGAACTATTCCTATACAGGTGGAAGAGGATGGTCAGGCAGTAGATAAATTACAAAAGGGGAGTGTCAAAGACACTACCCCACAAGACCCTGCAGTGAATCCAGAGTCATAGAGAGAAGATGTAGAGGTCCTGAGATCTGAAGAAGGAGATGGTGGGACTGTCCCCTGAGTCAAGGAACAAACATAAGAAATCAGAGTAAAATAAGAACTGATTTATGATTTTGTCAATGCCAACCTGCCAGGTCCTAGACCAGCTGTGAGACCTGTGGAAGTAGTTGTGGAACAAGAGTTTATCAAGCAATGTGCGAGAAGGAGAGCCCCTCTTAAGGAAATATATTAGGAAACATTAAGAGAGAATATGTAGTTGAAAATAGAAATCATGAAATTGAGGAAACGATTGCAATGCTTACAAAGAAAAGTGAGAAAGCACAAGAAAAACGCTGCGAAGCCCACACCTGAAACTATTTTAGTGGCAATACAGACTGAAGACAGACCAATGACTTCAGTAGCTACACAGACAAAGTTTTTTTTTGCATATGATCGAGTTGTAGGAGTTTGTCATGTCTGCAGAAATTCAGAAGTGGCAAGGTAAAACAACTCGCTTTCAATGAGGGACCATTCCTTTAGAAGCACACCAAGAAGTAATAAGGAAAATTCGTGAGCAACCTGAGAAAATAGTCTCCGGCTACATAGAACAAATAGAAAAGGAAAAGAGGAAGTAGGAAAAACAACATAAATGAATTGAGGGACTGGAAGAATAGGTGAAGCTATGAAAGGTCGATAAGGAAGAGATGTTTACCTTGCAACAACAGGAAATGGCTTGCCACCCCCATGCTCATAGCTATGCCTTGTTCCTCCATGAACAAAATCTATTCTTTTATTTAGAAAGTGTCCACCAGGAGCTCAGTCATGATATGTAAGATTCAATGTAGTTTATGTGCATCATGAGATGCCACAATATTTTGGATCAACATTTGATGTGCGAGTTGTACATGCATGACTACTTCCTAGGCAATGATCAATCATTTAACCCAATGCCATATGTAGGATAAATTCAATTGAGAGCCTTTAACTCCTACATAATCAACTAGGTTAAATGGAAAAAGGCTTTTGATACATTTGAAGAAAATCAGACAAATATGCTACTTGTCATTCAGATGGAGAATTGTCAATCTATGAATGCTTACAACAGACATGAAACCCTCTTGGGGATCGAGGGACGGAAAGAACAAATATTGGAAACTCAACAATGTTGCGTTGATATATGCACAAAACGTATCTTCACTTGTCAGGAGGAGGCTCAGGATAACTCCCAGAAATGGTGGATGCTCTTGTCATCAGCTGTCAGATATGTGAGCCTTTTGGGACCCCTAATTTTGCTCGGGCTCTAAACAGGGTACCCTGGTATATTGCGTGTATGTGGCTTCATGGGGTTCGATGGATGAGTTTGAGGTTTCTATTTCACATCATTTGGCTGTCAGCTAATCAGTACACTCTAGCTTACAAAGTAAGCAAGGATTGGTGGAAAGAAGTCATCCAAATAGATGGGTATAAGCCTCTGGGAACATAGATGTCTGCAAAATACGATCTTGCACAACTTCACGCTAATCATTGCATTTATAACCTAGATGTGTGCAAGAGATGAACTGCATGAGAACATATAGTAAGTCTAGTTGGGGGGAGATGTTGGTGGCTAGATTTGCATACTTTTACTCACCATGTTCTTTTTATCCATTTCATGCCAATAGTGGTTAATCGATATCTTAAAATGAATAGGTATACCTATTGTCATGTCTTTATGGATTATTGGTAAATGAAGCATAGTCGTAGGGGATTATTACCTAAGTGGCTTGCTAATTTAATCATTTTTGCAGATTTAAAGGGAGACTGACAAGGCCCGTGATTCACTGAATGATGCTATCAAAGTTGGCAGTGCTATCCTTAAATACTGGCTGCAATGATGAATCAACCTTTTGATTGACACACTACTATCTTTTAACATTCTGTTTCGTTCTGAAAAACCACCATGTAATTAAGGGCAGACAATGTTGTAATTCTAGGATCTATATTATTGACAAATTGTATAAAGTAGAGTTGCGGGCTGTGAAAGCCATCATTGTTAGGAGTCATTAAGGTTACATGAGAAATAATATAACTTTGAGTCTCTAACAACATACTTGTAATATTTATTTTATTAATGAAAAATTGATATTCTGAGAATATCATGATTCATTCATCTCACCATAGCCCTATTTAGGGAATTGGACCCACTCACCTGACCAGGTGCTGCAGGATTAGATGTGTGTTAGGTTTATTCTGTGAGTTTATTATTGTTGTGAATGTTTATCAGTGTGTTGCTGTGAGTCCTTATTGTTGTTACAATTATTTCTTGTTGTTAATCTTATTTGTTGTTACCTTATTGTTTGCTGTTACACATTGATGAATTTATAGTTAATGTTAAACGCTGGGTAGGGAAATTGTGGGCTGCACATATTGTGCATGATAGCCTTGAAACAACTGGTAGAACCTTGGGTTGAAAATTAAATGTGGATTGGGTGAATTACATGATTCATATGTGGACACCAACACTTGTTGATCTGGGTGGATGTTGGTGGCCACCCACCTATCCCATTTGGACCCCCACAACTATATCTTCAGCTTTTCAGTTTCAGTAATTGTAGCACAATTTACTATTTTCAGTAGTTTTTCGGGTCCTGAACTTCCAGAGCCATTTTGAGGCCTTAAATGATGTTTTTTGGGAAATTTGGGAGCAACATGGGTCCATGGACTAATGTTTCTCTTCCCAAAGTTGTAGCACTTGGGTAGATCTTTCCAACGAGCTATTGTACGCGTCAAACAAAGATCGGGTGCCAAAGTTACGACCCCAGGAAATTGATGTACCAACTTACCCAAAATGTGGTCCACAATTTGGCGTTTCATCTTCTAGGGTTAGGTTTTGGGATGTTAAGGGTTTTTTGTTGTTTCTCAACAATAAATAGGCCTTCGAGCCTCATTTTAACACAGTTCAGAGGCATGTAGCCGCCACATCTCTTCTCAGAGATAAGCTACCATCGCCCTAGCTGGTTTTATTTCCATTTCTATTTGTAAACATATTTCTATATTTTACATTAATGAAATGAAGTATTATTTCCGTTGCATCTCTATGTTTATGGTTAAATCTGCTAGAAGGGTATTTTTCTGTTCATGAATTTTCGAGTCAGGAAAATATTGTTTTCACTCTTCTCAAAGCAGCCCCCTGTTATCACCCCAAGAAACTCTCCTAGGTTGTATCTCGGAGATGCTTGGGAACATTAAAAACTCAACAAAATGTTGGAAACAGATGAATGGGAGGAATGATTCTTGTTCAAACCAGATAACCACTTCTACTATGCTTAACTCCAGACATGGGTGAACACCCCCAGAGTACAAGGCTTTAGACCACCAATTACTCACAATTTGACGATTAAGTGAATATGGAGAATACTGACCACACCAGCAGATGCACAAGACCATGTGATGGTCGGCTACAACCAATAAAGAGGTCTGCAGATCTATCTCCCAATGCATAGACAAGATGACAACTCTCTGGCATTAAGTAAACAGGGACCTGCATAACACATTCAATGATACATACAAGAATCTAACACAGAGGTGGGATGACAGCCCCTCAAATGCTAAATATCAAGAGCACATGAAAATGCATAACAAGCACAGCCTAGAACAGAGAAGAAGTGGAAAATGAGCAATTAACAACAAAAGAAGCTTGTATTAGCTGAAAATGAAGACCAGACGCTGCAAGTATCAAAGTAGTTACAGTCTCTAAAAGTTGAAACTTACATCAAAACAACAACCATCAACCTCGATTACATCTTGTTTCTGGGTATATATAGAGTTTCATTACAAAGATATTTTGTTATTCTAGGCGTGGAGGGGTCATAATTGACCACCAACCGCTTTAACTGTCTGATGGAGTCTTTGGTACAATTAGCCTGCTTCAGTGAATGAATTTGATCTTTTCGGATGCTCTACTGTCCTTCTCGAACAGGTGGAGTGTCGTATGGATGAAATTCCATAATTGATAAATGCATTTAACTGCTCGAGGCTTGTCCTTTCTTTCTCGGCCATACTGTCCTTTGAATGAGGTGGTTGAGGATTTGCTACAAATGGTACTAGGAACTGGTTATGCTTGTCCTTTGGGTGTACAGAGTAGTTAAGGAGCCTGGACTTCATGGTGGGTGGACGAACTGAATAGAGACACGAAACTGGCCACTGGATCAAACGACCGGACGACGAAGATTTCTCTAAGGGAGGTGTCGAGAGGAAACAGAGGCAAAATGATTGTGAGCCATTGGATCTCGCAGATGGATGGTGGATATTGGTTTGCAGAAGATATCAGGAGAGGTGATCACAGACTGTTGGATCTCGGGCAGGCAGATCCAATGGTCGCCGGGCGTGGAAGATGCATGGAGTTTATCAGGTGGGGAAAGCGAGCTTAAGCAGTAAGCGGTATTGCTCGCACCGCTATCGGAGGTTGGGGTGGTAATCGTACACAACCGAGCGATGTGAGTTATCGGGTGACGCGTGGCGGATGTGATGGGACCAAAACCGCTCTGATTGCGAGTCAATGTGAAGCTATGTTTTGGCAGCGGGGGAAGCGGATATCGTTGGATCGAATGAATGGACGATGGAGATCTGTCGGCAAGAGGTATCACAATATTGCATTGGTGGAAGACAAGGGGCTTGGGCCTTTATGCACACATGGATGCGATTTGCGATAGCGATTAGATCGCATTACAACATCGCATCAGTGAAAGTCAAGGGGAGGAGCCGTTATACATACATGATGCGATTTCTCGATATCGATGAGGGAAAAGGGCTTATGAAAAGCGCATGGTCACACGATCACGGTCTCATGGGTTTAACTTTGCGCTCGGGGACCTGAGGGAAAGTGAGTTTGTACAAGGTTTTGGAGGAAAAACAAAGATACGAAGGGCTAAGAGAGTATGAGGAAGTTGAAGGAGAAGAAGGTAAATGACTGCTGTGAGCTCCCTTTTGGCATAAACACATGACCGAGCTAGTATTTGGTCCTCCAAATGCTGAAGTATGTAGCGGAGCTAACACTGGCTCCTTTTGGGGATGAGATCCTCCCTGTGAGGTCTCAAGAACTGTAGACCAATGCCTTCATACAAAACAAGCTTAAAAAACATAGCCTAGTATTCCATTGGGCATGGAGTCTAATTAAGTCTAGGCTAAAACCTATAAAGAACATGCTTACAATCATTAAGGCCTGAAAACCTTAAACAACATAAATCTTTAAAAACTGGCCATCTGCTGGACCATCAAAACTGTTTCTCCTCCTCTGGGCCCGTTCATCATAGATCTGCAAAATTGGGTTGATTTGATCCTCTAACTCAAAGAGTTTAGGGAATTTGAACTTATCTGGTAGATATGGATCAAATTTCATCCCCTCTCTCTATACTCTCATCCTTGAATGTTCCTCATGGGAGCCTTTGTACACCAGCTGAATAACCATGGTTGTTGTGTACTTCTCTGTGTCATTTGTGGCCTGCACAACTAATATGAATGGTGAACCAATGTATTCTTGTGCGGGGGACACATAGACATCATCTGCTCCTTCATTTTTCTTAGAATAGTCCACATCCAAGGAGGAGTCCCAAAACTGTGCACCCTCTTAGGCAAGCTGCTCTTTCAAGCTGTGTGGAGGCCACCTAGGCAGGCATCAGAATATCAAGACTGAGATGATCAGTATCAGCCTTAGGCATTGAGTTATGGCCTGCCTCAGTGCCTAGTGGGCAACTGTGAGGGATTGTCACTTGAGCAAACAAAAGGACAAAAGATGATGGGGAGCTTTCCTCTCCCTTTTTGATCATTGTGCTGGGGATAATATCAGGCTGGTGAATTTGTAGATTTGCATAGTCATGGGAAAAAGGGTTGGCTTGAGGCTCAGCTTCTTCGAGGATGGTAGGACTTGCTGCTATCTGCTTCTGTTGATAAGCTTGTTATTCTGCAGGTACAACAAACTCATGAGTAGTGCCTTTAGATAGTGACTCTTCATAGGAAGCTCTGGTTAAGAAAGGGGCACTGCCCAAACCATGGACCTCCTCCTCCTCTTCAAACAGCTCTTCTTCCATGACTATAGTTTGAAAAAGTGTCTTCACCCTTTGGTCTTCGTTAGCATCTTTGCTTTCTTGCAAAATCTGCAACTGCTCCTTTACTCTTCTGTATGGATTTGGATTTGGTAGAGCAAAGGTACTAGAAGCTCCTGATTCCTTAGAATGCTACTTAGCCTCTAATCTGGAAACTTCAAAGGCTAATGCCTCTATCATCCTGGCCAATATATCGATCTTAAGATCTGAGGATGATGAGGGCTCACCCCCCTGTCTTCTCCTTTCAGCATTATCTTCGAGCCTCTCTACAACTGTGATGTTTGATTCTACTTCAAAGGCTGCATCTTGCATATCAGTGAAAGAAGTACATCTTCTTTCTCTTAACAGCAGGCAGAAATGAGAATCGAAGGCATTGGCATAAGTGAGCATAACAAAAGTAGGAGTGGGTTTCACTTCATATGGTATTATGCTGTACAAATGGTTAAATCTCTTGTTGAAATCAGAAAGAAGCTCACCATTCTCCCTTTGCAAGTTCCCAAATTTAGTATAATAAAATAGAAAATCTTTCTTATCCCCCCAGTGCTTTAGGAACACATCATCTAGGGCCTCAATGTCTGCAATAGACCTAGGGGGTAATTCTCTGAACCATTTTCTAGCCTCCCCATCTAGGCTTTGGACAAAAACCCTCATCCACACATCCTCTTCATTGATATCCAGGTTATTAGCATAGCTATAAAAGGACTCAAGGTGCTCTTCAGCTGTTACTCCTTCTGCACCAGTAAACTTAGGCATATATTCTTGATAATCTCCTGCAGGCATGGCATTCAAAGGGACAGGCAAGACCAAGGGTCCATACCTAGCAGCAACGATTCTTTCTATCTTTGTAAGAGCTTGCTGACCTGCCATGACTGGGGTATATGAAAGGATACTGGTAGACTGAGTGGTATGGATCAATGAAAAGGATGACAGAGACAGAGGAATATGATGGACAACATGGATGCTTCTTTGGACTGAGATCCAAAAGGGAAATGAATGAACAAGGAGCTTTATGAATCTCTGAAGCTGATTTCTTCACTAGCAGAGATACATGGGACTTTTAAGGCTTACCTAACCCTGATGCTCCTTTCTGCAAAGTTTTCTTCTGCTTAATGATATTCTCAGGATCAGGCACTGGTCAGCTGGTGATTTATGAGGATTTCTCCAAGCCTGCCTCACAAACTGCGCCAGAACTATAACGTGGAGTCGCCAAAGGTTGGACTTCCTCCAGTGGAGTCGCTAGATAGATGATTACAACCATAAATGTGCCCAGACTTTGTCTATCATCAAAATCTGGAACTGTGTCATCTCCTAGGGAAGCTGAGATTCAATCTCCTCTCCTCGGAAATGGTGCCATTTAATGTTATCACCCCAAGAACTCTTAGGTTGTATCTCGGAGATGCTCGGGAACATTACAAACTCAACAAAATGTTGGAAACGGATGAATGGGAGGAATGATGCTTGTTCAAGCTAGATAACCACTTCTACTATGCTTAACTCTAGACATGGGTGAACACCCCCAGACTACAAGGCTTTAAACCATCAATTACTCACAGTTTGAGGATTAAGTGAATATGGAGAATACTGACCACACTAGCAGATGCACAAGACCATGTGATGGCCGACTGCAACCAGTAAAGAGGTCTGCAAATATATCTCCCAATACACAGACAGGATGAAAACTCTCTGGCATTAAGTAAACAAGGACCTGCATAACACATTCAATGATACGTACAAGACTCTAACACAGAGGTGGGATGACAGCCCCTCAAATGCTAAATATCAAGAGCACATGAAACTTCATAACAGGCACAGCCTAGAACATAGAAGAAGTGGAAAGTGAGCAATTAACAACAAAAGAAGCTTATATTCGTTGAAAATGAAGACCAAACGCTGCAAGTATCAAAGTAGTTACAGTCTCCAGAAGTTGAACCTTACATCAAAACAACAACCATCAACCTCGATTACATCTTGTTTCTGGGTATATATAGAGTTTCATTACAAAGATATTTTGTTATTCTAGGCATAGAGGGGTCATAATTGACCACCAACCGCTTTAACTATCTGATGGAGTCTTTGGTGCAATTAGCCTACTTTAGTGAACGAATTTGATCTTTTCGGATGCTCTGCTGTCCTTCTCAAACAGGTGGAGTGTTGTATGGATGAAATTCCATAATTGATAAATGCATTTAACTGCTTGAGGCTTGTCCTTTCTTTCTTGGCCATACTGTCCTTTGAATGAGGTGGTTGAGGATCTGCTACGAATGGTATCGGGAACTGGTTATGCTCGTCCTTTGGGTGCATAGAGTAGTTAAGGAGCCTGGACTTTGTGGCAGGTGGACGAATTGAATAGAGACACGAAACTGGCCATTGGATCAAACGACCGGACGACGAAGATTTCTCTGAGGGAGGTGTCGAGAGGAAACAGAGGAAAAATTATTGTGAGTCATTGGATCTCGCAGGTGGACAACGGAGATTGGTTTGCAGAAGATATCGGGAGATATGAGAGCGGGGTGATCATATGCCGTTGGAACTCGGGCGGCAGATCTAACGGTCACCAGGTGCGGAAGATGCATGGAGTTTATTGAGCGGGGAAAGCGAGCTTAAGTGATAAGCGGTATTGCTCGTATTGCTATCGGAGGTTGGGGCGGTAATTGTACATAGCTGAGCAATGTGAGTTATCGGGCGACGTGTGGTGGATGTGATGGGACCGAAACCGCTCTGATCGCCAGTTAATGTGCGGCTATGTTTTGGCAGCGGGGGAAGCGGATATCGTTGGATTGAATGAATGGATGATGAAGATTTGATGGCAGGAGGTATCACAATAACACATTGGCAGAAGACAAGGGGTTTGGGCCTTTACGCACACATGGATGTGGTTTGCGATAGCGATTAGATCGCATCGGTGAAAGTCAAGGGGAAGAGCCGTTATACATACATGATGCGATTTGCCGATAGCGATGAGGGAAAAGGGCTTATGAAAAGTGCATGCTCACATGATCACGGTCTCATGGGTTTAACTTTGCGCCTGGGGACCTGAGGGAAAGCGAGTTTGTATAGGGTTTTGGAGGAAAAACAAAGATACGGAGGGCTAAGAGAGTATGAGGAAGCTGACGGAGAAGAAGGTAAATAACTGTTGCGAGCTCCCTTTCAGCATAAACACACGGCCGAGCTAGTATTTGGTCCTCCAAATGCTGAAGTATGTAGCGGAGCTAACACCCCCCACATCAAGGACTGGTGGGAAACCTACTGCGAGTAGAAGGATGAAAGTACAAGCTCACCATTTTCAGCCGCACCCACTTGCAATTCATTTCGGGATGCCATCAAGGAGCAGTACTACCCTGTCAAAAACTATGAGGATAAATATCTAAAGCAGACCATGCTGCGGCAAGGAAGGGACCAAGATGTGCCAGAGTTCACAAAGATTTTTCATACCCTTCGCACACAGATGGGTATCAAAGATTCTGAGTTGCATCTAGTACTCAAATACCATGGTTGCCTACACAGATACATCTAGGAAGAGATGGAGTTCCTGAACATCTCCCTGCTCGGCACGACGTACCAATACGCTGTTAAGATTGAGCAGAAGTTTAAACAGAAGAAGTGAGACTTTTGTTCTGCGAATCCGAAGACCAAAGGACAAAGCCAAGGCAGGGTGACCCAAGACAACCCGTTGAAGCCGCATGAAAAGAGAAACACCACGAAGTCGAAGAAAGACATAGGAAAGTGGTGTGAGTTCCATAAGAGCCCCACTCACAACACAAGTGAGTGTCGGACCAAGCAGTCACTAGTGGCAGAGTTGAAGGCTTCAGAATTAGATGCATGTTCTGACCTTGAGTCAGAACCTGGAAAAGGGAATGACAAAGGGAAGCAGATCATTGATGAGGAGCCCAGCGCCACTATTGCCACTGCCAAGATCCGGAAGAATGAGCCCGAACATCCAGAGGAAGGGGATCATATTTTCCACTCACAAATGTGGGTGAAGGGTTTGCCGCCGCAATTCATTGTTGACAGTGGGAGCTAAAAGAACCTCATTTCAGTAGAGGTTGTGAAGCAGTTGGGCCTACCTACTTCACCACACCCGCAACCATACAGTACCGGGTGGCTTCACCAAAGACGAGATCTTCGAGTTCACCAGCATTGTCGCCTTCTATACAACATCAAGCCTTTCACAGACGAGGTATTGTGTGATGTTGCACCTCCAGATGTTTGTGATGTACTATTTGGCCAGCCATACATGTGGAAGCGACATGCTATGTATGAGTCAAGGCCTCGCGCTGTTATTATTACTTTGGGTAATTCATTATACAGGATACTGGAGGTAGCCCCACTTACTGCAACCTCTTTGATCTCTGCTAAGAAATGCAACAAGATCGTCTCCCAGGCTAGGAAATTCATTTTTTGTCTGGTTTGCTCCCAAAGTAAGGGGAAGATCATAGCCACATCCATGAACCCCGCGAAGGGTTCCTACATGTAGCAACAACAACAAAGGGATATGATCATGACAGAATACAGGAACAACTTCTCCTCACCCACAAGGGTCACACAAGCTTCTGGTGGGCAACAAAGTCTGGTTGCATCTGCAGAAAGAACACCTTAAAATAGCCCATCAGAAGCTCCGACCATGCCGACATGGTCCTTAAACCATTACCAAGGCCGTGGGAGATAATTCTTTGGAGCACAACATTCCACCATTCCTTCGCTTGCATCGAGTGTTCAACGTGGGCCATCGTCGACCATGCTTCCCACCATTACTAGACACATCAGATATTGCAGAACAACTCACAGGGACCAGGTTCAGTAGATGGGGGAACTCAACTCAATGGGGACCATTTCTTCCTAAGGGGGAAGGAATGATCCAGGTGGATGTTGGTGGCCACCCTCCTATCCCATTTGGACCCCCACAACTGTCCCTTTCAACTTTTCAATTTTCCTAATTGTAGCACAATTTACTATTTTTAGCAGTTTTTCAGGTTCTGAACTTCTGGAGCCATTTTGAGGCCCTAAACGACGTTTTTTGGGAAATATGGGAGCAACAAGGGTCCATGGACCGATGTTTCTCTTCCCAAAGTTGTAGTGCTCAGATAGATATTTCTAATGAGCTATTGTACGCATCAAACAAAGATCGGGTGCCAAAGTTACGACCCTAGGAAGTTGATGTACCAACTTACCCAAAATGTGGTCCACAATTTGGCGTTTCATCTTCTAGGGTTAGGTTTTGGGATGTTAAGGGTTTTCCATTGTTTCTCAACAATAAATAGGCCTTTGAGCCTCATTGTAACACAGTTCAGAGGCATGTAGCCACCACATCTCTTCTCGGAGATAAGCTACCATCGCCCTAACTGGTTTTATTTCCATTTCTGTTTGTAAGCATATTTCAGTATTTTACATTAATGAAATGAAGTATTATTTCCATTGCATCTCTATGTTTATGGTTAAATCTTCTAGAAGGGTATTTTTCTATTCATGAGTTTTTGAGTCGGGAAAAGATTGTTTTCGCTCTTCTCAAAGCAGCCCCCCACATCAAGGACTGGTGGGAAACCTACTGCGAAAAAAAGAATGAAATTACAGTTTCATTGTTTTCAGCCACACCCACTTGGAATTCATTTCAGGATGCCATCAAGGAGCAATACTACCGTGTCAAAAGCTATGAGGACAAATACATAAAGTAGACCACGTTGCGGCAAGGAAGGGACCAAGATGTGTCTAAGTTCAAAAACATTTTTCATACACTCCGCACACAGTTGGGTATCAAAGATTCTGAGCTGCATCTGGTACTCAAATACCGCGACTGCCTACATAGATACATCTAGGAAGAGATGGATTTCCTAAACATCTCCTCGCTCGGCACGACGTACCAATACGCTGTCAAGATCGAGCAGAAGTTTAAACATAAGAAGCGAGAATTTTGATCCGCGAATCCGAAGACCAAAGGACAAAGCCAAGGCAGGGTGACCCAAGACAACCTGTCAAAGATGCAAGAAAAGAGAAACACCATGAAGTCGAAGAAAGACATAGGAAAGTGGTGTGAGTTCCATAAGAGCCCCACTCACAACACAAGTGATTGTTGGACCAAGCAGTCGCTGGTGGCAGAGTTGAAGGCTTCAGAATCAAATGCATGTTCCAACCCTAAGTCAGAACCCGACAAGCGGAATGGAAAAGGGAAGCAGATCATTGATGTGGAGCCCAGCGCCACTGGTACCACCACCAAGATCCAGAAGAATGAGCTTGAAGATCTAGAGGAAGGGGAGCATCTTTTCCACTCACAGATGTGGGTGAAGGGTTCGCCACTGCAATTCATTGTTGACAGTGGGAGCTAAAAGAACCTCATTTCAGCAGAGGTCATGAAGCAGTTGGGCCTACCGACTTCACCATACCGGCAACCATACAGTATCGGGTGGCTTCACCAAGGACGATATCTCCGAGTTCACCAGCATTTTCGTCTTCCATACAACATCAAGCCCTTCACAGACGAGGTATTGTTTGATGTTGCACCTTTAGATGTTTGTGATGTACTATTTGGCCAACCATACTTGTGGAGGCGACATGATATGTATGAGTCTCAAGGCCTTACGCTGTTATTATTACTTTGTGTAATTCATTATACAAGATACCAGATGTAGCCCCACCTACTACCACCTCTTTGATCTCTGCTAAGAAATGTAGCAAGATTGTCTCCCAGACTAGGAAATTGATTTTCTATCTGGTTTGCTCCCAAAAGTAAGTGGAAGATTGTAGCCACATCCATGACCCCCGCGAAAGGTTACTCCATGCAACAACAACAACAAAGGGATACGATCATGAGAACACAGGAACAACTTCTCCTCACCCACAGGGGTACCACCCAAGCTTCTGGTAGGCAACAAAGTCTGGTTACATCTGCAGAAAGAACACCTTACAAGAGCCCATCAGAAGCTCTGAACATACTGACATGGTCCTTACACCATTACCAAGGCTATGGGAAATAATGCTTTGGAGCACAACATTCCTCCATGCCTTCTCTTGCACCGAGTGTTCAATGTGGACTGTCATTGACCATGCTTCCCACCATTACTGGACACACCAGAGATTGCAAAACAACTCACCAGGGACCAAGTCTAGCAAATGGAGGAACTCAACACAATGGGGCCATTTCTTCCTAAGGTGGGAGGAATGATCCAGGTGGATGTTGGTGGCCACCCACCTATCCCATTTTGACCTGCACAACTATCCCTTTCAGCTTTTCAGTTTCCGTAATTGTAGGATAGTTTACTATTTTTAGCATTTTTTGGGTCCTGAACTTCCGGAGCCGTTTTGAGGCCCTAAATGACGTTTTTTGGGAAACATGGGAGCAACAGGGGTCCATGGTTGGATGTTTATCTTCCCAAAGTTGTAGCGCACAGATAGATATTTCTAACGAGCTATTGTACGCTTCAAACGAAGATCAGGTGCCAAAGTTATGACCTTGGGAAGTTGATGTACAAACTTACCCAAAACGGGGCCCACAATTTGGCGTTTCATCTTCTAGGGTTAGGTTTTGGGATGTTAAGGGTTTTCTATTATTTCTCAACAATAAATAGGCCTTTGAGCCTCATTGTAACATAGTTCAGAGACATGTAGCCGCCACATCTCTTCTCAAAGATAAGCTACCATCACCCTAGCTGGTTTTATTTCCATTTCTGTTTGTAAGCATATTTCAGTATTTTACATTAATGAAATGAAGTATTATTTCCACTACATCTCTGTGTTTATGGTTAAATCTTCTAAAATGGTATTTTTCTGTTAATGAATTTTCGAGTAAGGAAAATATTGTTTTCGCTCTTCTCAAAGCAGCCCCCCACGTCAAGGACTGGTAGGAAACCTACTGCGAACAAAAGGATGAAAGTACGTGCTCACTGTTTTCAGCCTCACCCACTTGGAATTCATTTTGGGATGTCATCAAGGAGCAGTACTACCCTGTCAAAAGCTATGAGGACAAATACATAAAGTGTACCATGCTACGGCAAGGAAGGGACCAAGATGTGTTGGAGTTCACAAACATTTTTCATACCCTTCACACACAGTTGGGTATCAAAGATTCTTAGTTGCATCTAGTACTCAAATACCGTGGCTGCCTACACAGATACATCCAGGAAGAGATGGAGTTCTTGAACATCACCTCACTTGGCACAGTGTACCGATACACTATCAAGATCAACCGGAAGTTTAAACAGAAGAATCGAGACTTTGGATATGCAAATCCAAAGACCAAAGGACAAATCCAAGGCGGGGTGACCCAAGGCAACCCATCAAAGACACAAGAAAAGGGAAACACCACAAAGTTGAAGAAAGACACAGGAAAGTGGTGTGAGTTTGATAAGAGCCCCACTCAAAACACAAGTTAGTGTCGGACCAAGCAGTCGTTGGTGGAAGGTTGAAGGCTTCAGAATCAGATGCATGTTCTGACCCCGAGTCAGAACCCGACAAGGGGAATGGCAAAGGGAAGTAGATCAATGATGTGGAGCCCAGTGCCACTATTGCCACCACCAATATCCAAAAGAATGAGCCTGAAGATCCAAAGGATGGGGAGTGTCTTTTCCACTCATAGATGTGGGTGAAGGGTTCGCCACTACAATTCATTGTTGACAGTGGGAGCCAAAAGAACCTCATTTCAGCAGAGGTCATGAAGCAGTTGGGCCTACGGACTTCACCACACCCATATTCGTACAATATCGGGTGACTTCAGCAAGGATGAGATCTCTGAGTTCGCTAGCATTGTCACCTTCCCTACAACATCGAGCACTTCATAGACGAGGTATTGTGTGATGTTGCACCTTCAGACGTTTGTGATGTACTATTTGGCTAGCCATACTTGTGGAGGCAACATACTGTGTATGATTCAAGGCCTCGCGCTGTTATTATTACTTTGGGCAATTCATTATACATGATACGAGAGGTAGCCCCACCTACTTCCACCTCTTTGATCTCTGCTAAGAAATGTAGCAAGATCATCTCCCAGAATAGGAAATTCATTTTCTGTCTAGTTTGCTCCCAAAGTAAGAGGAAGATTGTAGCCACATCCATGACCCCCATGAAGGGTTCCTCCATAGAGCAGCAACAAAAAAGGGATATGGTTATGACAAAACATAGGAACAACTACACCTCACCCAGGGGTACCACACAAGCTTCAGGTGGGCAACAAAGTCTGGTTGCATCTGCAGAAAGAACACCTTACAAGAGCCCATAAGAAGCTCTGACCACGCCGACATGGTCTTTACACCATTACCAAGGCTGTGGGAAATAATGCTTTGGAGCACAAAATTCCTCCATTCCTTCACTTGCACCGATTTTTCAATGTGGACCGTTGTCAACCATGCTTCCCACCATTACTGGACACATCAAAGATTGCAGAACAACTAACCAGGGACCAAGTTCAACAGATGGAGGAACTCAACGCAGTGGGGACCATTGCTTCCTAAGGGGGGAGGAATGATCTAGGTGGATGTTGGTGGCCACCCACCTATCCCATTTGGACCCCCACAACTATCTCCTTTAGCTTTCCAGTTTCCGTAATTGTAGCACAATTTACTATTTTTAGTAGTTTTTCGGGTCCTTAACTTCCAGAACTGTTTTGAGGCCCTAAATGACGTTTTGTGGGAAATCTATGGGCAACATGGGACCATATATAGATGTTTCTCTTCCAAAAGTTGTAGTGCTTAGATAGATCTTTCTAACGAGCTATTGTACATGTCAAACAAAGATTACGACCTTGGGAAGTTGATGTACCAACTTACCCAAAACGAGGCCCACAATTTGGCGTTTCATCTTTTAGGGTTAGGTTTTGGGATGTTAAGGGTTTTCCATTGTTTCTCAACAATAAATATGCCTTCGAGCCTCATTGTAACATAGTTTCGAGGCATGTAGCCTCCACATCTCTTCTCAGAGATAAGTTACCATCGCCCTAGCTAGTTTTATTTCCATTTTTGTTTGTAAGCATATTTCAGTATTTTACATTATTGAAATGAAGTATTATTTCCACTGCATCTCTGTGTTTATGGTTAAATCTTCTAGAAGGGTATTTTTCTGTTCATGAATTTTCGAGTCGGGAAAAGATTGTTTTCGCTCTTCTCAAAGCAGCGCCCCACGTCAAGGACTAGTGGGAAACCTACTGCGAGCAGAAGGATGAAAGTACAGGCTCACTGTTTTCAGCAGCACCCACTTGGAATTAATTTTGGGATGCCATCAAGGAGCAGTACTACCCTGTCAAAATCTATGAGGACAAATACATAAAGTGGACCACGCTGTGGCTAGGAAGGGACCAAGATGTGCTGGAGTTCGCAAACATTTTTCATACCCTTCACACACAGTTGGGTATCAAAGATTCTGAGCTGCATCTGGTACTCAAATACCGCGACTGCCTACACAGATACATCCAGGAAGAGATGGATTTCTTGAACATCTCCTCTCTCGGCACGACATACCGATATGCTGTCAAGATCGAGCAGAAGTTTAAACAGAAGAAACAAGACTTTTGATCTGCAAATCCGAAGACCAAAGGACAAAGCCAAGTCTGGGTGACCCAAGACAACCCGTCAAAGATATAAGAAAAGAGAAACACCACAAAGTCGAATAAAGACATAGAAAAGTGGTGTGAGTTCCATAAGATCCCCACTCACAACACAAGTGAGTGTTGGACCAAGCAGTCACTAGTGGCAGAGTTAAAGGCTTCAGAATTAGATGCATGTTTCGACCCTGAGTCAAAACCCGACAAGGGGAATGGCAAAGGGAAGCAGATTATTGATGTGGAGCCCAATGTCACTATTGCCACCACCAAGATCTAGAAGAATGAGCCGGAAGATCCAGAGGAAGGGGAGCATCTTTTCCACTCACAGATGTGGGTGAAGGGTTCAATGTTGCAATTCATTCTTGACAGTGGGAGCCAAAAGAACCTCATTTCAGCAGAGGTTGTGAAGTGATTAGGCCTACCAACTTCACCACACCCGCAGCTGTATAGTATCAGGTGGCTTCACCAAGGATGAGATCTCTGAATTCGCTAGTAGTGTCGCCTTCCCTACAACATCAAGCCCTTCACAGACGAGGTATTGTTTGATGTTGCACCTCTAGATGTTTGTGATGTACTATTTGGCCAGTCATACCTGTGGAGGTGACATTCTCTGTATGAGTCAATGCCTCGTGCTGTTGTTATTACTTTGGGTAATTCATTATACAGGATACTGGAGGTAGCCCCACCTACTGCCACCTCTTTGATTTTTGCTAAGAAATGCAGCAAGATCATCTCCCAGACTAGGAAATTCATTTTTTGTCTAGTTCGTTCTCAAAGTAAGGGGAAGATTGTAGCCACATCCATGACCCCCGCGAAGGGTTCCTCCACGCAGAAGCAACAACAAAGGGATACAGTCATGATAGAACACACGAACAACTTCTCCTCACCCACAGGGGTACCACACAAGCTTCAGGTGGGAAACAAAGTTTGGTTGCATCTGCAGAAAAAACGCCTTACAAGAGCCCATCAGAAGCTCCGACCACGCCGACATGGTCCTTACACCATTACCAAGGTTGTGGGAAATAATGCTTTGGAGCACAACATTCCTCCATTCCTTCGCTTGCATCGAGTGTTCAATGTGGACCGTCATCGACCATGCTTCCCACCATTACTAGACACATTAGAGATTGCAGAACAACTCACCAGGGACCAAGCTCAGCAGATGGAGGAACTCAACGTAATGGGGACCATTGTTTCCTAAGGGGGGAGGAATGATCCAGGTGGATGTTGGTGGCCACCCACCTATCCCATTTGGACCCCCACAACTATCTCTTTCAGCTTTTCAGTTTCCGTAATTGTAGCACAATTTACTATTTTTAGCAATTTTTCGGGTCCTGAACTTTAAGAGACATTTTGAGGCCCTAAATAAAGTTTTTTGGGAAATTTGAGAGCAACATGGGCTGATAGACAAGTGTTTCTCTTCCAAAAGTTGTAGTTCTCGGATAGATATTTCTAACGAGCTATTGTATGTGTCAAATGAAGATTGGGTGCCTAAGTTACGACCTCGGGAAGTTGATGTACAAACTTACCCAAAACGGGGCCCACAATTTGGCATTTCATCTTCTAGTGTTAGTTTTTGGGATGTTAATGGTTTCCATTGTTTCTCAACAATAAATAGGCCTTTGAGCCTCATTGTAATACAGTTCAGAGACATGTAGCCGCCACATCTTTTCTCAGAGATAAGTTACCGTCGCCCTAGCTGGTTTTATTTCCATTTATGTTTGTAAGCATATTTCAGTATTTTACATTATTGAAATGAAGTATTATTTCCACTGCATCTCTTTGTTTATGATTATCTCTGTAATTTATTGCGTTCCTATTTAAATCCAGATCACCTGCCTCATTGGATTTCCCTCCTCCCTTGGTGGCTTTTTCCAATGGTGAAGGCATTTCCCTAAGCTCGTCATCAATGTAGTCTCATTGACATGTTATTATGGCTTCTTTCTTTGACAACTAACTCTTGCAACTTCCTTCCTAGCACTATCAGGTCTCTGTGATGTCTTGCTACCTTCGGTAGCCATTCCTCATCACAAGCTTATTGTTGATGCATAGGAGGTTGTGGTCGAGGTGATTCAAGTGGATCTCAAGCATGATTGTGTGTTGAATTGTCAGCCTACAACTATCATGAACATACACCTCTGAAAATTCAAGAGGGAATTCATCTTCAACCTACATAGCCTCTTGGGTTCCTGATACAGGAACTTCAAAAGGCCTCGAAAATCATTGCCTTCATATAGTGGACCTGTATTGGAATATTAAGCTAGTACCGGTGAAGATTCTGGTAGAAAGAAGAAAAACATAGGTCAAGCTTATGCACACACTACATGAACTCAAGGATCTTTTGCTAGATGTAGAAGGAAGGTTTGCCATAATCAAGATGGGATTTTTTTTTTTCCTAATTCTCCTATTCCACCGCCATGCAAGGTTGAGGAAAAACCCATCAACCTTGATACCTCACTTCCCTTCTGATGCTCAGGTTCCTTATATTTTATAGTTTTAGTTCTTACTTCTCATGCTTTCCCATCTGATTCGTGGACAATTTATTTTTAGAGTTTATGTTTAGTTTATTTTATATGTTTCCTTAGACTTGGAAATCTCCAATGGCTATCCATTTTGGTTCTTGTTGTTGGTTTTCTCCTAGTGGGGCAGCATTATCTCTTTACATTATCAAGTTTTGGACAATCAATTGAAACTAATTTTGATATTCATTGACTCTATATTCTATTCTCTCTGATCTTATTTCCAATATGATATGATCGAGACACTAAAACTACTTTAATTAATGTAAATATTTGGTATTTTCAATAGAATGTCAGCTCAACGCACACACGCACACGCTAATATATTACTACTATAAAAATATCCCTTATGAATAACATTATCTCGCCACTTTTTGTTGACAAATGCTTACGTGGTACTTTGTCATTTTGTAATATTCACTTCTTTACGTTGACGATTGAGTATGTATTACCCCGTCATTTTATAATCTTTCAGTTTACTCAATTTGTTGTGATGGTGATTACATAAATAGAAAAACAAGTCAAAAATATGTTGGTGTAAATGTAGTCATCGTGGCAATTTTTTTCTCTCCCTTTTATTTTTGTACCTATCAAAGGCAAGTTATATTGCAATTGATTGCAAGTAGAGCTGAGTTGAATTTAATAGTTATTAAATTTTTAAAAAGAAACTTTAAAGTTTGTTAAATTAGTTTAAAATTTAAATACTAAATTGAATAGTTTGGAATTTTAAAAATTTTAAATTAAAATTTCTATTTTTTGATTAGGGGATAGACAAGAAATGACTATTTTTATGTGGTTTTAAATAAAATTGCCAGAAATTAAAATTATTTAAAAAAATCTATTATCACAAAGTATCCATCAAATCTATAATGTGTACCATCAAATCTTTTTAACCTTTAATTATGTATACCATGCATCCATGTCATATCTGACACAAGCTCCTCACAAACTCCTCCCCTGAATTAATATTGGTGGAAAAGGAGTCATTTCCAATTTAAAACCCACCTAACAATTTTATTTTATTTCCAAATATTGTGTTCTAAATCCTGCGACACCCACCACTAAACACAATAAACATATAAACAACATTATTTGATTTTGAGAAAACATGGGCACGCCTGAATAAAATTGATGAAAACCTTAGACACAAAAATATTTTATTCATTATTGTGCACTTAAATAATAGAGATTCTCGACATTCACGACATAAATTATTATCCCTACTATGGGCAGTGGATAATGAATTGGGTTTTTTGGTCAAACTCATATTAGATTTGGGTTTGACCCAAAAAATTTGCAAACTTTCTATAGTTTAACATTGCAGATTGAAATTTATCATCTTTTAACAATAATTTAATTTATTATCTTCAACCTAATTGACTATCAATTTACACATATTGTTCATTCCCTCAATTAATGAAAGCATAAATACAAGAATCACATCACCATATAGTATTGGGATGATAGAAAAATACGATAGTAACTTCTGACTTATTTTTTTTATATATTTTAAATTTAATTTTTTATTTTAAATTAAATTTAATAATTGCGAACTTTTTCACATGCACAAAAAGGCCTACCAAATCTTTTTTAAGACTACTCCGACTTCGAGCATTGCACCTCTACTGAGCTTCATGGACCCCTTTGGACATAGATTTAAAGTTCCTTGGCCATGAACAACCAAGACAAGCACTTCTAACTCTCCTTATATTCTTAAATCTGGATAACTTTGAATTTTTTACATGCACATAAAGCCAATGTAATCAAAATTTGGAATAAGATAAGCCATGTGATTTTATGTGCTCGGTGGATAATCTGATGTACTCAATAAATGAGTGGAATCTTGCTTACATTATTTCAATGAAATGTACTTATTTATTTATTATTATTTTAATAAAATATAAATTTATGAAGTATTAAATATTTATGAACTCTATATACATTATTGGATTTAAATTTATTTATTCCAATAATATTTACATCACACTACACAAAAGTTGTGACATTTAATATTTGAGCATGATGGTTATTTGCAACTTATTTTAATGTCTTATGCATTCGATGATTATTAACAACTAACTTTAACATTTAGCAAAGAACCTTCTTGCATCATCATTATACTTTTCATATGACGATAACATATAACAACTAAAAAAACATGCGGTGGAAATGAATGTCTCAAGGTTGAGAATGGTTTTCTTTTGGAGTTTTAAATCAAATCATATTTCGCATATTACTATATAAAATAATGTATATATTGAGATATATAGTAAAGTAGTATGTATTATGATATATATTTAATACTGTATATTTCAATAATTTAACATTAAATGTATTGCTATTACTATTTATGTTACATTTTTGTTGTAAAATATATAGTTAGTATTATTTTTTATTTGACTAAAATAAATTGCATTTTACAATGCGTGTGTGTAAATTAATATAAATATTTATGAAATTTTTATTATGTTTTATTTTTTTTTATTTAATTTAACTATATTTAAACTAAGTGATAAGAACTAGCTACTATTTAGCACTTGTTATTATTAATATACAGAACGACAAGGTTAAATGGTTCCTAAGTTCATACTATTATTAATATTGGCCATGTTTGAAGATATGAGGGACAAATAAGACAAAGCCATGGGCCCTATTTATTTATATAACTTTCATTTCATAATGTGCCATTTTTAATGAATGAATGTGTGGACTTGCCAATGTCTGCTATGTAGGATGGTACAATGAGGGAGATAGCATGGTTAAAAGAAATATAAATTGTAAAATGGATTGATTTTAACCCTATTAAATTAAAAAAAATCAATTTAAACATTCAACCTACAACTACCGTGAACATACACCTCTGAAACTTCAAGAGGGATTCATCTTGTGGAAGTAGAATTTCGATAAGAACGACATGTTACGTTAGATTCAGAATTCATGGCCAACATAGCCTATTGGCTTCCTGATACAAGAACTTCCAAAGGCCTCGCAAGTCATTTACTTCATACATTGGACCTATATTGGCATATTAAGCTACTAATGGTGAAGATTCAAGTAGAAAGAAGAAAAACCTTGGTCAACCTTATGCACACACTACAAGAACTCAAGGATCTTATGCTAGATGTAGAAGGAAGGTTTGCTAGACTCAAGATGGGTTTGTTTCCTAATTCTCCAATTCCACCGCCATGCAAGGTTGAGGAAAATCCCATCAACCTTGATACCTTGCTTCCCTTCTGATGCTCAGGTTCCTTATATTTTATAGTTTTAGTTCTTGATTCTCATGCTTTCCCATCTAGGTCATGGACAATGTCTTTTAGAGTTTATGTTTAGTTTATTTTATATGTTTCGTTAGACTCTGCAATTTCCAAAGCCTACCATTTTAGTTCTTGTTGTTGGTTTTCTCCTAGTGGCGCATCATTATCTCTTTACATTATCAACTTTTGGGCAATCGATTGAAACTAATTTTGATATTCATTGGCTGTATATTCTATTGTCTTTCATCTGATATTCAATATGACAGGCTTGAGACACGAAAACTACTTTACTTAATGTAAATATTTGATATTTTCAATAGAAATTCAACTCAACACACACACACACACACACACACACACACACACACACACACACACTAATATATTACTATTATAAAAATATCCCTTACGAATAATATTATCTCACCACTTTTCGATGACATGCGTACACGGTACTTTGTCATTTTGTAATATTCACACCTTTTCATTGATGATTGAGTATGTATTACTTCGTCATTCTATAATATTTCAGGTTACTCAATTTGTTGTGATGGTGATTACATAAATAGTAAAGCAATTCAAAAATATGTTGGTGTAAATGTAGTTGTCGTGGCAAATGTTTTCTCTCCCTTTTATTTTTATAGTTGTCAAAGGCAGGTTATATCGCAATTGATTGCAAGTAAAACTAAGTTGAATTTAACCAGTTATTAAATTTTTAAAAGAAACTTTAAAGTTTGTTAAAGTAGTTTAAAATTTAAATACTAAATTGAATATGTTGGAATTTTTAAATTAATTTTAAAATTCTTAAATTAAAATTTCTATTTTTTGGTTAGGGGATGGGCAAGAAAAAACTATTTTATGTGGTTTTAAATAAAATTGCCAGAAATTAAAATTATTTAAAAAAAATCTATTATCACTAAGTATCCAGCAAATCTATAATGTGTACAATCAAATCTTTTTAACCATTAATTATGTATACCATGCATCCATGTAATATCTCACACCAACTCCTCACCTCAATTGAAATTGGTGGGAAATGAGTCATTTCCAATTTAAAATCCACCTAACAATTTTATTTTATTTCCAAACATTGTGTTTTAAATCTTACGACACCCACCACTAAACACAATAGACATATAAACAACATTATTTGATTTTGAGAAAACATGGGCATGCTTGAATAAAATCGATGAAAACCTCAGAAACAAAAATATTTTATCCGTTATTGTGCACTTAAATAGTAGAGATTCTCGACACTTAAGACATAAATTATTATCCCTACTATGGGCAGTGGATAATGAATTGGGTTTTTTGGTCAAACTCATATTAGATTTGGGTTTGACAAAAAATATTTGCAAATTTTCTATAGTTTAACATTGCAGATTGAAATTTATCATTTTCCAACAAAAAAAATTAATTTATTTATCTTCAACTTGATTGGCTATCAATTTACACATCTTATTGTTCATTATCTAGATTAACAAAACTCTAAATACAAGAGTCACATCACCATATAATATTAGGATGATTGAAAAATAGAGTGTAACTTCTGACATTTTTTTTTTTTTATACCTTTTAAATTTAATTTTCTATTTTAAATTAAATTTAATAATCGCGAACTTTTTCACTTGCCTGAAAAGCCTACCAAATCATATTTAAGACTATCTCCTAACTTCTAAAAGCACGTGCCTCTATTGAGCTTTATGGACCCATGTCTGACATACATTTTAAAGTTCCTAAAACATCAAAGACAAGCACTTCTAACTCATTCCTTTATATTCTTTAAATTTGGATAACTCTGAATTTTTTACACGCACATAAAGCCAACGAAATCAAAGTTTGGAATAAGGTAAGCCATGTGATTTTATGTTCTCGGTGAATAATGTGATCTACTCACTAAATGAGTACAGTCTCGCTTACATTATTTCATGAAATATACTTATTTATTATTATTATATTCTTAATAAAAAATAAATTTATGAAGTATTAAATATTTATGAAATCTATTAGATTTAAATTTTTATTCCAATAATATTTACATCACACTACACAAAATTTTTGACATTTAATATTTGAGCATGATTATTATTTGTAACTTATTTTAATGTCTTATGTAAAATTTTTGACATTTAATATTTGAGCATGATTATTATTTGTAACTTATTTTAATGTCTTATGTATGGGATGATTATTAACAACTAACTTCAACATTTATCGAAAAACCTTCTTGCATCATCATTATTCTTTTCATATGACGATAACATATAACAACTAAAAAAACATGTGGTGGAATTGAATGTCCTAATGTTGAGAATGGCTTTCCTTTGGAGTTTTAAATCACATCGTCAAACAAATAATATACATTTCGCATATTATTATATTAAATAATGTATATATTGAGATATATAACAAAGTCGTGTATAGTATGATGTATATTTAAGAGTGTATATTTCAATTAATATAACATTAAATGTACTGTTATTATATGTATATTATCTTTCTGTTGTAGGAAAAATTATAAACAATAGTTATTTTCTATTTGACTTAAAAATTAGATTGCATTTTTATAATGCGTGGTCGTTAATTAATATTAATTATTATGAAATCTTTATGTATTTATTATTTTAAATTTAACTATATTTAAACTAAGTGATAAGAACTAGCTACTGTGTATCACTTGTTATTATTAATATAGAGAACACTGAGGTTGAATGGTTCCTAAGTTCATACTATTATTAATATTGGCCACGCTTGAAGATGTGAGGGACAAATAAGAGAAAGCCATGGTCCCTATTTATTTATATAATTTTCATTTCCTAGTGTGCCATTTTTAATGAATGAATGTGTGGATTTGCCTAAGTCTGCTATGTAGGAGGGTACACTGAGGGAGATAGCATTTTGGTAAAGAAATATAAATTGTGAAATTGGCCTTGATTTTAACTTTTATTAAATTTTAAAAATCCAATTTAACTTAAGAAAGATAATAATATATAAAAGAAATATATACTAACAATCATTCCTTATTACAGAAACATAATATATACTAACAATCACACTTGATTTCATTTCTTTAATAATAATAATGATTTTTTAATGTAACTATGTATTTACCAAAAAATTATTTATTTTTCTTAAAAAATACATGTATCAATATTTTCTAACAAACTAAAATAAATTATTTTTATTTGTAACGTGAAAAAATCACAATCACAATGAAATTAGATATTTACATACTATCACATTAACTTGAAATAAAATACGTTACCAATTTTTTTT
>APFE031110390.1:106513-140629 GCA_000404065.3 Pinus taeda | reverse complement strand
ACCTCTATAACAATTGTTTTATATATAGGATCAATATAAAATCTGATTTGTTTCTCACTCCATTTAAGATAGTAGTATAAAAACAACTTTGCTACTCAACATAAAAATCTACCTTAAAAAATATGTTAAAAAATCCCCATAAATATAGACAATTTTTTACATAGTAGTACTATTCTTTTTATCATGGTTACCATAAATTCTGCTATCAATTATTTTTTGCATAAGATACAAGTACTAAGCAACAATGCTGCATATTACACTTGTTTGTTTTAGTTTCAAAGGATCTAAAAGTATGACTACAAAATTATTTGTTTGAAGGGCGTATCTCCGTGGACACAAAATATATTTAAAAAGCGCATGATACATGGTTAAATTTTATCTTTGAGAAAATTGTACATGCCACAATGTAATGATAAGAGCACCACAAATTTAACTAGCTTAACTAGCATACTCACCATGTAGGGGAAGGACGCACCGAAGAGGAAGAGGCTCCTCTCCATAAACTGGGTTACAAATAGGGGGATTTGAATTGTGGATCTCTTAGTTTTCACATATTTCACATTATTTCAATCACCGATTGAGGTGCCCCTGGGGAATTCTTATTTACCTAAGTATGAACTATTTTTAAAGAATTTAATTTTGGATTGTTTTCTTGAAAATTTTAAGAATAAGAAATCGCTACACAAATATTTAAAAATCATGCATGAATATTGCAGCAAGATCTAAATATTATGAGATAAAATATGTGAAGCAGTCATCCACATGTAAATATTTATTTTTACAAAGTTAAACATTTTAAATTGCATTGATCAATATTATGACAATTGTTTTATCAATATTTAATGAAATGATTGATTTTATCAATAATGTCGATGTGTGAGTGGGATACGTTTGTGGCACATAAAGCAACAACCATTGGAATTTTTAAATGTGATACTTATTCATGTGTTGCATAGCCCTTGAGAAAGTCTCAACATTTTCGGCATGTGGAAAACATTTTTGGCGTGTGGAAAAAGAAAATGAAAACTTGTTGAGGATCACACCACAGAGTGAAAATATTAAAAGAAAAAGGTTAATTTTATTTTTCAAATTTTAATTATTTTATGGTGTAATCATGGTGATTTTCCTAATTTTTTGACATCAGTTTGATGGCTAGACGAGAAAATCATAAAATAATATAATAGATAGAGCTGTAAATTGAATTAAATGAATTAATTATTTGAAAATATATCATTAAATAAACTCAGAATTACTAATAATTATGTAGACGTTTATATTTTTGAATAGGGCTTTTGAAATTTTAATTTAATTATCAAGAATTATTAGGTGGATGGTAAGGATTTAACCCCCATAGAATAATGTATATTATCATTATTGTACACACAAATAAACATTTGATATTTACATCCAAAATAGCTATGTTTTTTTTCTTTTTTCAATTAAATTGATTAATTAAAGAAAATGTCATATTAATAAGTGTTATAGTTTTTCGGGGCATGTGGCATTGATAAGCCATGATATTGTAACAAATCCTATTTCAGATGGGTAAAAGCATGAAGATGGGTTACACTTTTGGGCCAAATGTGGCGATGAAATTTCAATTTTTTCCTCTTTTATCGAATTACACCCCTCAAAATTCATATAAGGATTATGATTTTTGATTTGGAGTAAAAGGACAATATGTGGAGAATTATGTTTTTATCCTAATGATATTTTTTTGCAAAAAATTTAGTGTCATATAATCTCTCAATTTCCATTAAATGCAATATATTTCCTTGCAAATTTTCACAAAGCTTGAGAGATGTGTGCGTTCATGTAGCATAACTTAGTCTAAAACGTGTAATTTAATATATATATAATAATATATATATATATATATTATTATATATATATATATATATATATATATATAATATATATATATGAATATGATCTACATGGAGAGAACTAAGTTTGTCATATTAAATTTATTTTTCATGCAAAATTATATTTTTTTTATTATTTTTTTGAAGTTGGCGAAGTAATATTTCAATTGCATTTTGGAGACACCTGTGTTCACATAAGTTTTTTTTTCAACTCTTCAAAGAAATTGAAAAACCAAGAGTACTATTTTGAAGAGGACTCATAGAGGAAGATAGTGGTGTTTTTTGAAATTTTTGTGTTGTGTATATTTTATGCTATTGATTTTTTATTCAACCCCTTTAAAATTATCCAAAAACATTTCAAATGTTATGTTTAAAAGAAATTAGATGAAAAATATCACGTGAATTTGAAAGTGTCAAATTCATATGACATTGGATATAGGATTGTTTAACGAATCCAATGTTATTAACTTTGCCACTTAAGGACAAATTTTACCCTAAATCTGATAGGATACAAAATGGGGCTGCAAATAAATCTAGAGAAGAAGTGCTGAAATTGCATTTTTTAGGAATTCAAGAGCTTGATCGAGAACTTTAAACGCTTAATTGAGCACTTAAATTGACAGTTCAAATTGCTTGATTGAGTGTTAAATAAACCCTCGATCGAGCGACATATGTGGTTAACTAGTGGCTCGACCAAGCAATTAAAAAGCTAACCCACCAACGACCTTACCAAATTTTTATTAATAGAACTAATGAGATCATATGGCTCAAGGGCTCGATTGAGCCTATAGCTCGGTCGAGCCTCTGCTATTGACAAATAGTTTAGTTTCTAAACTTGATTGTGAAAAAAAAACAACAAACATTCTTTCATAGAGAAATAATAGAGCCTGGAAATTACACAAAGATTCACAACAAACATGGGAAATTGGAGATTTGGATCTAGAAAAGGAAAGAAATTGCCATCTATGGAGGAAATATGAGAGAAAGGATGAGAAAAAGATGTTAGATATTGAGAGAATAAGAATTTCATACAATACAGGTAATTCAAATTGTCTCACTTTTCATATTACTTGCTCCATATTGTATGCATTAAGAAATATGATTGAAAACAAAAAACAAATGGAGAATGAAACAATAAAACTAAGATAAAATAAGCATTGAAAATAATACCATGTAGTTAAAAAATGAGATGTAACAACAACTAAATAAAACCACTTAAAACCATACAAATTATTGAAAACCACTTGAAACCATGCAAATTATTAAAAACTACTTGAAACCACGATTTATTGGAATTTTTTGAAACCACTTGAATTCATGCAACTTACGAATCACCTTTCAATTTTAATGGTTTAAGATAACCCACAAAAACTAAGGATGTGATTTAACCAAAGAAAACCATTGGAACATAATTTTCATATATTCTTTACATGAATTATAATTCATGGAAATTTATTTACAAGAGGGATTAACAAAAAAGGTTATCAAATAGGTGCTCCAAAACCTATAAACATTAGTTTTATTAATGTTTTATATCCAAAGTAGGAGATAAAAGAGAGGAAATGTGGCAAGACCTACAAGCGGCAAAAATATCCCTACTTCCAATGTACATAAACGGAGAAGACAATATTTGTTAAACATATATTTAACAACATTAAACTTTCATAAAAGTCATCATTATATATAACATTTATTGGATCTTTGAATCCTAAATGATGATCCTTACCTTTTAAAACCTCACAAGTTTCTTCTTTCAATTCTCAAATGAAGGTTATGAGAATTTTTTAAAAAGAACAACTTTTTTAACAACATACACAGTGCACTATAGATTCGTGCTTGCACAAAAAGGAGTCTATTATTACATATAGCTATAATTCTCCATGGAAGACTCATGTGCTTAATCAATATTAAATTCATAAATAATAAATGCAAAAGAAATAAATTAGCATGCATGTATTGATGATATGCTAGAATTGTTTACAATGCTAATCTTCTTAGACTGTGGCAATCTAATGTCGATTAAATTCATCTAGTTGTTCTCAACAATTGTAATCATGAAATATATTGCGAAATATGGTTCGAAAGTAAAAACAAATTCTTTATTTTAAACTTTGTCAAGATTTGATGAAAAGAATTGAAAACGTAAAAGACATTGGATATCCATCTTTGCACGTGCATGAAAAAGGTTCCCTGTAGAAACATATAGTTTTTAAAATCCTCTTACCCCTCCTTGTGCCCTACTTGATTTTTGTGCTAAATTTTCCATGTACGTTCCCCCAAAAAAACACTCAAATTATTTGTGCCCCTCTTCACCACAAATGATAACAATGTACACTCATTGTTGATAAGACCTAGAAGCATCTTCCTTGTTCTCTAAATCCACTAAAACCTATACCTCTTGATTTCTTTTGTTTTCTTATCAAGAATTTCATTGTCCATTTCATCCCACATTTCTTCCACTTTTTCTTTGGAATTGTGAAATTCTCTATAGTTAGATAGGTTCTTCCTTTAAGAAAGATATTCTTACTATTGTTTTAAGGTAATTTTAGTTACACATTTTAAAAAATAAAATGAGATGGTGTTCCTAATGAAGAAATTTGTTTCCAACTAATTTGATTTTGTATAATAGGCTTTCAAATATTAACATACTTAAAAATTAGTTGAATAGGTTCCTTATTGTATCATGGAGTGTTATTTATGTATTGTATCTTATAGTTGATTAATTTTGTATGAATTTATAGATATAGATTTTGTTTTATCTCATGAAATAAAGTTGGCCCTTAAATTTGATAATTGCTACTTTTATTTTTCAAGAATCTCCCACTCTCAAATTCAAAAGATTTGCCACATCATTAAGTTCTTTAAGTAATAATTCCCTCTGAACTCATTTTGTGAGCCTTGAAACTGAAACCTAATTCAATATCAACTCTAAAATTGATTCAATTAACCTAACAATCATTTGAAACATTAACCGTACACACATAGAGGTATAGGATAGAGACGTGTTTTGACTTCGTTAAACATAGGAGTTGTTGTTACTTGTATGTGTTACATTCCGAGGGTAGTTAGTATTCTGCGTACATAAGTATATCAGATCATTCTCCACATACCTTTGGGTATATCGAATGATGCTCCATGTATGAAAAGTATATCAGAATATTTCCTATCGTACATGACACATTAGACAACACTAACACAAACTGCACTTCCATGTACCTTTGGGTATATTTTGGAAGTACCCACTTGGATGAAAGCCAACCATAGGTAACTGAGTCGTTTGTCTTGTTATCTATGATACACCAAACAAAACATTCAGGGAGATTTCCTGCACATACTGGAAATGGTATTCCATAGTTCACAATGACTTGGTAATCCTTATTTGCCTAGTTACTTTTTTTGTTTTGTTTTGTGTCTTTAAAGTTTAACAATTAATTAGTAAACCATGGAACAACAACACCCTTTTCGCTCATGTAGGATGCAAATATTTCCTCCTTTACCTCCTCAGGAAAAACCTAGACATCAAAAGAATAAGAAAACACAAACTATTGAGGGTACATCAAGAGTTACTTCCTCTGAAGCCACATCTAAATTTTGTCAACCAGAGTTGTCACTTCCTATCAGTATAGATCCAACGCGAAGACCTGACATTATAACATCAGGTTAAATCCACACAAATGTGTCTTTTGTGTTCATTTTGGTAGAATTCTCAGATTCGTACATGTCAAAGCAAGGAATCCGCATCGATCCTATCAAAGTGCAAGAGATCCTTGACTTTCTTGCACCATCTTCACTTGTTCAGTTACAATGTCTCTAAGGGAAGGATAAATTTCTATGGAGATCCATCCCCAATTACACAAAACTTACGAAGGGATTTACTCGCCTATTGAAAGAAGGGGTTCCCTTCCATTGGGATGATACAACCAAAAAATTATTTTGATGCGTTGAAAGATGTCCTGGTTCAAGCATCATTGTTGTATCCCCTGACTATCAACAAGATTATTTCCTGTATATTGTTGCAACTATTACTACCATTGTTATGTTATTGGTTCAAGAGGATGACCAAGGGGATGAACATCCTATATACTACTTGAGTTGAAATTTAAATGATTATGAGATCAAGTATACTGATGTTGAAAAATTAGCTTTAATTGAATTTTATTGATTGAGGATGAATGATTTTATCTTTCATCATATTTTTCATCACCCTTTTTGTTGACATAGGGACCGATACCTTCATTGGTGCACTCTTCTTCGACCCATATTTCCTTGAACTCATAACCCTTTTGTTTCCATGTTTCAACTTATAACCCTTGGTCCATGTCAACTTGTGCTACCTAGTTTCCTACTATAAAATCATATCATGACCTTCCACATATGGTGTTTTCTTAAATAAACATGTGTAGATTTATTATTCGCTTGTCTTATGATGATGATTCACTTGAATTACAAGTATATTTTGTATTCCACTATGCAGAGATGGAAATTTAATAGCCATATGAGGGAGACGATGTGTCCCATCAAGCCGATCAACTAAATGATGATCAAGATGTGCCCTATGGACTTGATCAACCACTAGAGGAACATGTGCCCTATCAAGATGATCAATTGTCACTAAGGGAATAACATGTGCCATATCAAACTAATGTACCAATGGGAAAAGAATATTTTCCCTATCAAGTTGATCAACCATTGGAATAACAAATTGTTTCCTCTCAAGTTGACAGGATAACAGGGATTTGTAGTGGTTTGGAAAGAGGTGGACCATTTGCAGAAAATTGGGATGCAAACACAATAGAGGACCTTGGGGAGCCTATCCTTGCTCACACTATTAGAGACAATGTTAATAACATCATTCGACAAAATTTTGAGAAACATTCATTTCTTGCACAAGCTCATATACTACACGGTTGATCAAACATAAGAAATTAAAACATGCCACAAAGCTTTTGGGTGTCCAATATGATAAAAGAAAGAAGACACATATGAATGTCACTGAAAATATATCAAAGGCATTCACTATGTTTGGAAAATCAAGAAAAAACGATGTTCGAGCTACACGTAGGGAAATCACAACTGTTATTGTTGCACCAAGTACATCAAGGCAATAAAAGTTGGAAACAATTTCAAAATTGCTCCATGTCTCAAGAATTGTTTTTCACAAATATACCAACTTTAGGGTTTGAGTGAATGAAAATGATGAATCTTCTTGTTGGGATATTATCACTAAGAAACCCTACCAAGATAGACTTACAACAAAAATCAAAGCATTTGTGGTAGAGTTTTGGGAGATTCATTCCCTTGCTATTCCAAATAGAAAGCATGTCGTATGAATTCACATAGCTAAACGTGGGTATATGGAACATGCTAAGCACATTGTAGAAATGACAGAAGTTGCACTGTTTGAGGAATTTAAGGAAATCAATCGCCGTGTGAAGATATCCATAAGGATGTTTCAGGCCATGGTGTATTAGGCCTAATACAATTCGTGACACATGTTGTTGTCGATATCATGTTGAATTTCAGCTTCATTATGACACTTTTAAGGAATTTTACAAGAATAATTGTCACAATGATCCTCTTCCTCCTACAGTGCGTGATTTTGTTTCATCAATATTGTGTAGAAGGAAGCCATAAGATTCGTATTACAAGAAAATATGTATATGTGGGAGAAGATGCATTGAATGTGGTTATTTGACATTACTCCATAGGAAATTTCTTATTGATCCCAACCAGTCTGGGATGTTAGATGTCAACATCACATCAAAGCATTATGAGTATGCTATGGGAAATCAACCATCTTCTTCAACTCTGGCACCTCAAAGGATCAACTATGTTGAGGTTGAGATTCCTATTTCACAATTCATGGGGGTGTTTCAAAACCAGATATATAAATATATCAAATACTCACACAAGTCTAGGTGGCATGCATTTGAAGGATTATCGTGAAGTATTTCAGTAAGGCACAATCTTATTAGTGGTGGAATTTGATGAGAATTACACATTTTCTCCTTAAACAAAGATACAGAGTGAGTATTATAACTTAGACCAAGTGTCCATATTAGTACATGTTCTGTATAGAAACGCATAATTGAACATTGATGGTAGGGATAACATTGATGAGTCACGTGATGTGATTAAGGAGTATCACTTTTACATCAGGGATGATTGTGAGCATGACACATTGTTCATGAAACATTGCTTTGACCTAATTTATGAAGCATTCAAAAAAATGCTAAATCATTCAGGAAGCATTGGATATGGTCAGATGGTTGTGCAGGGTAGTTCAATTCAACACACACTTTTTATTGGTTGAGACAACTATAAAAGAAGAAAAAAATTCAGCATATTTAGAGCTACTTTGAAATAGGACATGGAAAGGGTGAGCATGATGGTGTAGGTGCTCGTGTGAAGTGAGCACTTAGGATGTACCAAATGATTCATGATGCATATTGAATCAAATAATCACTAGAGATGGTCAACTGGAGCAAATCCCATTTAAGACATGAAGGTCACGAATCTAAAAGGTCTGTGTGTAGGTTTTTATGGAATATTGAACTTGGCATTGATGTGAATAGTTCCATTCTTTGGTATTGTAATACTATAGAAGGAAAAAGAGAATTACACTCAGTGTGGAGAAAAGACACGGGGGAAATATTTTCCTTTGAGACAAGAAAACTTATAAGTTTTTGTGAGTTTTTCATTGGTGTTGATGGATGTAGACTTGATCACTGTGAAAAATATAGGTATGTGAAAGGATGGAAATATGTCCCTCCTAATGTAGAGGGACCTCATCCAATTCTGACATGGTAAGAGATGTATAATGAAGAGGTTGTCATTTCACTTGATCATGATCAAGTCATTGATCTTGTAAGGGAAGGTATGTGTCTCATCTATCGTTAACAATTTCATCTATAAATTGAAATCTTGAAGGTATTTAACTAATACATATTTTGTATTTTTGTTGTAGGTGATGTTTTTTCTATCACTTCCCCTAGGAAATGAAGAGAATATGACCTACTATTTGATGAAATGCACACATGTGAAAAGTAGGTTGGTGAGACCACATGGAGATGGACAATTCACATACCAAATTGGTGGCATGGTTGCGATGGGACAATTTTTTTAAGAAGGTTAAAAGATAGACCGATCACACCAATTATAGAGATTTTATGCTTGAATACATATGTCATCAACATGATCATTTAGTCATAGCATCTCAAATTAATCTCATAGAAATCAAAACAAAGAAAGGTGAACCAAGGAGATGGAAGATGATAGAATCATACCATGAACATATTATGGAGACTTGCATTCTATGAGCCATTGGCCATATGAGTAGATGATGCAAATGGAAAGCCCTGAAGCTAAGTCTATAGTAATCAAGTGTAATCTAATCTAGTATAAGAGCTCTCAATGTATGATTTTTGTAATCTATAAATATGATAGTTTAATACTCTTGAAATTGTGTAATTTTGAATAGAAAAATGTTTTCCTCTTATCTAGGATGGATTCATAATGGTGTACATATATGTTATATAAGCATTAGTTTCCTTTAGGTACTTAAGTTTCTAACGCAAGGACATGCTTTAGAATCAACATGGATTTAGATTTAGATTTAATTAAAATTTGTTATCCAATTTTTTAAAAATGTTATGTGTATAGTATTCATGTTGAGCATGTAAGAAATTTTATAGATCTCTATACATGTCATACATATTTGGTTTCTAGAAAATCCATTTCAGTATGTAACAATCAAGTTGATAAGGTCCATTTTACTTAAAATGGAAATTCAACAATCTAGGTTATGAACAACATTGAAATATTTTTACGTTATTAATAATAAATATGTCATATGTCAGTTTGATATAAAACATAGAAAGAGTTACACACATGCTTCACATTGGAATGTAATAAGTGCAACAAATTATGTGTGTGGTCTATATATAATAGTAATAATATATATATAATATAGATATATATATAATGTTATGACTATAAGCTCTTTTATATAACCTCAAAAGAAATAAAATCAAATAAAACTTATTAGTAGTTTACATCTTGACATCTAAATTAAAACCATTGTAATTTTTAACATACATTGCTTGTGCACTAAAATACTCTTTCTAAAAGGCAATATGACAACTAAAATTTCTATTTTGTAAAATTTCACTTCTTGAATGTTCTTGATTGAAGGTATTAAGATAAAAAAATTTGATTGAAATAGTTGGATAGACAAGTAAATTTAGGAAAATGCATAGAATTATAGAAACATATCATTAATTGTTTAAATTAAGATAAATTGACTGCAATAAAAGAAATTTTCTACAAATTCAATATTAAATTGATGTACATGATATATTAGTTCATTTTAAGTATTAAAGTGACTTGCATCATAGTAAGATTGTACTTATTTCTCTTAGTCTATGAAACTAGAATTCAAAATTGTTATTTTGTAAAATTTTACTTCTTAAATGTTCTTAATTGAATGTCTTAAGTTAAGGAATCGATTGAAACATTTGATATCCAACTAAATTTAGGAATGTTCTTTAAATTATATAAAATTATCTAAAAACATAATCATGAATTGATGACTTCTATCATGTGTTATGACTAAGCTGTTGTAGATGACCTCAAATGAAATAAAATTTAATAAAATAAGTTATTAGTTGAACATTACTAGTTGAAGACATTTTTTAAAATTGAATTTAAAATGTATTTCAATCGTACTTGTGTATTTTAATTGAACAATGAAAATATATTTTAGTTCATTTTAGGTATCAAAATGGTTTGCATCATAGTCCAGGATTGTACTTATTTTCTTAGTTTATTTCTTGAGAAGTAAAAATTGTTATCTTGTTAGCTATGTATGATAATAAACCATCCATATGAAAATATATACAAATTACATTATACACATGAACAAACACAAACTGAAATGATAAACATCCATAAATTGAAATAATGTTCATACATCCATAAACTTATCCATGTATGAAAATATATAAAGTTTTTACATCACATGTGAATATGCCCTATGAAATGGGATTGAAAATATACAAACTATCTTAGATGATACAATCTAGAAAGTATCGCTTTTAGAACTCTTATGTCTGTTCTGCAGTGTAGGGTGAGCGTCCATAATCTAGTACCGCAATATAACACATTCAAATTCAAATTAATTAAAACATTATTTGTAAAAATATAAACAATATGGAAATAGATTATTTTGAATTGTACATTTAAATAGTCCCCTACCTATGACTTAGTCGAGTGCAAATGGAAGTTAGGTGGGATGGGGGTCTGATCAGTCTGGGTTTGGTTCTCCCCTGCCTGTGGCTCAATGCCTCCATACCCAACATCCCACCCATGTGTCCATATAACTCTAGCATTGCCACCCCTCCACATTGGGGCCTGTGTACACAGTGAAAAAGACAAATTATAATTAGTCTACAAATTAATTAGCATGCATAAATGTAACTTAAAAAAAGAAAATGTTGAAATCTTAAGAATAAAAAGATTCACCTCAACTGTTAGTCCATGAGTGTCATGAGGTGGAGGTGGAGGTGGAGGTGGAGGAGACCGAGCCATGGAAACATGTACTAGAGGAGGCTGCTCTAGTTGGTTAATCGCACCCTTAGATGACCTCAGAATCACATATTTGTAGTTGGGCTGTGCATGCATGTTATCATGAAATTAATAATAAAAATGTAATCCAATACAAACTTATTAATATAAATAATGTAAAATTTGATGATAAGAGTCAAAATTTTATATATGTGTACTTGGTATGTGTCACATGGGTTGTGCACCCTCTAAGTGTCACAGATGGTATCATGACACATATGCGCATATGACAAAATTTGGTCATGCCTTTCACTCTCGAGATATGAATCATCATGTAGTGCAACTGGTGGGCCATGAGGCAACAAAGGTGCTTTTATCATATCTCCATGTAATGCAACATGTGCAATAGCCAATTTACTTTGCATGCTATCTCCAATGGTATGTCTACTCTCAACGCCAAGTTGTGACGACTGCTCTAGCTCTGTCAACAATACCACGCTCCGAGATGGTCGTGGAAAAAATATAGAGGTGGTTCTACATGTGTAGGGTCCCTATGAGCCCCGACACGTTCATAAATAAATCCCAAATTGGGTCCATAAAATTTAGATATGGTGTTGGTGTAATCTGACATCATATGTAGCACAAACTTCGCATATATGTGCTTTGCAAAGTAAATGGGAACTTGATCATGGTGGGGGAACTGGCCCCATAAACCAATGAATCGATCATAGACAAAAGGGGCCACATCAACATTTTAAAAATATTTTAGCAGAATCAGACCAACATGTCTAGCACAACATTATGAAGGGATGTCAAACAACTCCCCACAAATATCAATGTTCTTGGTGGCATCTTTCACTGATTTCCAACTATGTGGGCCTCTAACCTCTAGCCTCCTAATCTTATGTACATAATATATGAGGTGGATTTGTGGGCCCACCCTTTGGTATGTCTCGATCAACTTGTTGATGTTATCCAACATCAGAGACAAACTATGCCTAATATGTGAACTAGTAGAGATTTTATCCAACTCTCGTGTGATCCATGTCTGTTGGGCCCTAGCATCCTCAATTGTGATACTAACTATAGCCTCATTCCATGGAGGGATCATCACTGCACTTTGATCATTTCCTATACTATTATAAGGGTCTGTAAATCATATATATAAAAAATTAGAAGGATAATAACATATACATTAAATTCAAACACATCAATTGAAAACGATTTAAAAGTTAAAGACAATTTCAAGACATAAACACATAAAGTTTAAAGAGGATTTAAAATGCAAGATGTATACTTGCAACATGTGAACAAGGTTCACTATCTATAGCAAGATTATCAATAGAGACAGAAACACTATCTGTGACACTCTGATTTGTGGCGAAGTGAGGATCTATGAGTGGAGCACACTCTAGTATGACTACATGAACTAGCCCGACCATGTATAACAAATTATCCAACACTCCAATGAGCCGTGGCTTGGGGGTGCATGGGAGATGGATTTTCAAATTACATATAATACATATAAACTAATACAAGAAAAAAATGTTGACATAGAAATAATGTTGACAAGAAAACCATTTATAAACTCAAGTAGAATAATCTAGGCTAAAATCCTAAGCTAAATAGAGTGTCTATTTTGATAAATTATCAACCAAAATATTGATTTCCATGTAAACAAAATTGAAAAATGTGATCTTGAAAATCTAACTTACATTTTTTCCCATTTATAAATAAAGCATTTTATTCATAGAACATAAATATGTAAATATATGTAAAAAATAGAAATAAACCTATTTGCAAAACTAATAAAACTTCATACTAACCAAATACTCCATAAGACAAGTTCTTATAATGTTTGGTTTTGACACATGACACATACTAGGTGCAAGCACACGAAGACAATGTTTATGGTATGACACACTACATAATGAAACAATATGGTACAAATTAGAAAAGAGTCAAAATGCTCATAAATTTTTTTTTTTAATGCAATTTTCATCATGGATTTAACGTATGTATCAATGATGCATTGTTGAAACTTATATATACACACACACTATATTGCATTACATAGTTAAATAAAAATATAAGAAGTGTAAGTTACAAAATCATTACTCAACTAATAAATTTAATAAGGGTGAAAAATAAGAGATATATAATTGTCATGTATCATTATATTAAAAAATTCTACAAATATGAGTAATGAAAATTTTAATGAAAATTCCAATTTATAGATCAACTGGAGCCTTAAAAAATTTCTTGAACATCACCCATCTTATATTAAATTATGAAAAGTACATTATGTTAAATAGTTATAAAAAAATATTAAATGTTGTATATATATATGCAAATGTAACTATAACTATATTATATATTTAGTTTATAATTATGTTACATACATGTTATTTATATAATAGTACATTATACTATATTTTGCAATTATATATAATATAATATATATATAATATATATATATTTATAAATCAGAAAAAATGTTTTGAAGTTTAATTAGTCAAATATTTTGTAAAGAATAATAAATTATAAAACAAATTACTATATTAATAATTAAAAAACATGTATTTAAATGTAATTTATTTAAAAAACATAAAAAAAAAAAAATTTTTATAAATAGAGGTTCATTATTAAAACAACTTATTATTTCTATTGAAATTAAAGTTTTAATTTATTTATTAACATATTAATGTTTTCTGTTTGAATCATTTTTGGCATATCAATAATTTGTAGAAATTAAAAAAGCAATTTTAATAACATAAATCATATTATTTATAAAAAAGTAACAATAAATAAAATAAATTTACTATAAAAATATTTATAATAAAGTCAACCTTCAGTGGCACAACCAATTGAGGATGGGCCTCGTTACCAAGGTGACCTACGATCAAACCTCATGGGGGGTGGTTGTTCCTTGTTCTTGGGGAGGAGACATGCTAAAAAATCCAGTGAGCTATGGTGTGGCTCAAGCTATAGGTCATAGAAAACTCACAATTTTTTTTTATAATAAACATGTTAATATTGCAGATAAGGTATACAATGAAATTTTAAAAAATAAATATAAAACCTACATTATAGTTTTTTTGGGTACTTTTTAAGGGTTTTTTTTGGTGGTTTTCTAAATTATTTTTAGTTTCAAATTTTTTTGGTGGTATTTTAAGTTGTTTTTTTGTGGTTTTCATGGTGGGATTTCTTTTTGCAGTTTTTATATGTTAGGTTCTTTTTCAAACTAATTTATTTTATTTTGCAGAAAATAAATAAATAAAAGAGACAAAAACTACAAAAAACCTACTTCGGCTTGAGCCTTTGGATCATTAGTAGGGTTGGATGGGCAGTTGGATTGAGTTCCTCTATCTCAATTAAGCTTAGAAATTTTCAGTCAAATCCGTTTCCCTGTCACAACCCCACTAGAATAATTGAAGTAAAAATATTGAAATAGAAATAACACTCGATCCAGCTAGAACTATAGCTTTTAATCGAGGTAATGGTTCAATTAAAATATACAGCTCGAGTTGCCACTGGAATAATTGAAGTAAAAATATTGAAATAGAAATAACACTCGATCCAGCTAGAACTATAGCTTTCAATCGAGGTAATGGTTCAATTAAAATATACAGCTCACTCGATCGAGCTAGAGCTTTAGCTTTCAATCGAGGTAATGGTTCAATCAAAATATACAGCTCTATTGAGCCGTAATGGGTTAGAAGAAGAGGTAATGGTTTGAACAAAAGATACAAATATACAGCTCACTCGATCGAGCTAGAGCTTTAGCTTTCAATCGAGGTAATGGTTCAATCAAAATATACAGCTCTATTGAGTCCGTAATGGGTTAGAAGAAGAGGTAATGGTTTAACAAAAGATACAACTTGATCCAGCTGTAATCGGGTTAGAAAACCCCTCTTTTTAGAGTTTGCTTAAATGTTTGATTGAGCTATTTTTAAATGCCTCAATAATTTTATAATAATAAATTGATAATTTAGTAATTTTATAGTTTAATAATGATAAATTGATATTTAGTATTTTATAGTTATTATAATGACGAAGTTTTATTTTCTTTAATTGGATAAGAATTTTATATTTTTTATATGTAATTTATAAAAGTTTGAGAAATTTTAGATATTGATTCTATTTATACATTTAAAATGCATTTTAAACAAGTGTAGTTGGGAGCTTAGTCCCTTTTACTTAAGTGCAAATTATGCTTTCAGAAAATTTACAAAATGATATATGAAATGGAAAAATTAATTACTTACTAAGAAGAAATAACATGCAAAAATTTTGGAGAGTAATAACAATTAATAAATATAGGCATTTACATTTTTTACTCATCCTTTGAAAAACACATAAATACTTGTAGATAATTGGTGAGCTAAAGTGGATGGCAGATTCCCTGAAAAAATTGACTGTGCCCATGTCCATCAGATTCTTGAATATTCAAGGAATCTGCAATCTACTTAAAAATAGCTATAAATAGTAATTCTTAGTAAATATATTTATTTACATCTTATTCTCACATTTATTTATGTTTTATTTTTTTATATCTACAATCTATGTGTTTGTTTCTCAAATCCTGACCTTTGGACCTTGATTAGGAAAAAAAAAAAAAAAAAGACCAAAGCATATAAAATCGACGGTGAAGTATCATATGTACTTGGCGTGTAATTAAGTAATTATTTCCTATAACGCCAAATCAAGTTAATAATTTAATTGTGTTGAATTGCAGGTTTATCATTGCATGTGGAACATCTCCTGCATTGTTAATGACGCTTATGCGTTTTCTTGCCTGACCAACGTTCATGGGCATCACTTCAATTGCAACTTTAGCTCGACTAGTGACTAGATTCGACACTATATTGCATCTGGTATTACTCATTATTCAGTGTATAGGAACGATAGTTTCTTTAGATGATGCGTTTAATGTAGCTATATAATATAATGTAGTTTATATGAAAAACAGAGAAACAGATATCAATTTTTTTCTCAGTATTTCAGAAGCTGAGCATCGCCGTATACAGAATTTTTTTTCAGGGTTATCAACATGATCGTGTTACGTGATTAGATTGGAACTTGGGTAGAGAGATTATCATTAAATTTTTTTAATCACTCTAACTATACACATTATTGGAAAAAACACATCGTATAACACATCATATATCTATATTGGTATAAGATTCATATGAATCTTTTTCACCTAGTTACGTCCATGGCAGGGGCTGAGAGAGATCTTTATGTATAGCCGTGTCAAATATTAAAATAAAATAATACAGGTTTGTATTTATAGGATGCAGAGTTAACATGAACGAATGTCTGCTCTTCATGCACAAATGATTCTAATCTGTCGAGATCACATATAAATTCATTAATGTGGTTTTATATAGGTTATAAAAGTTCATTACTAATGTGGTTGTATATAGATTATAAAAGTTCATTACTAATGTGGTTGTATAAATTCAAAAACAATTTATGTTGCAATTGCACCTAAGATAAAGTTTTCCTTTTTATATACACTAGCAAGTTTACATGGAGTATCGAGAACGGTTACGAGTCCTAATCAAACTTTCCACTGGTCCATAGATTGTTGGAAAAAAAAAAATCAAACTAAAGCCTTATATATCAAGCATTTCTATATATGTTGTTAGTGAGAGTTTACATGTTCCCTTTAAATACAATCAAAATTGATAGGATAAACGAGAATTGTTGTTGGATATCTAAAACTATTAGAGAATTTGCAATGGCCATAAAAAAATCTTGTTTTGCTATGTCCAATAATCCACTAAACTTAATTGTTGTAATTAAGTAAAACAAATTCATTGCAAATCCTGTTTGAAGATTGATACTTCGCTCCTATGAGTCCAGAAAAGTCTTGAAGTCAGTGCTCAAGGTGGCAATGGGATTCTTTTGCTTAAATCTGGCAAACCCATAGAAAATTCCATATGAAGATTGATATCATGTGGGTCCAGAAAAGACTTGAAATAAGTGCTCAATGTGGCAATGGAATTCTCTTGCCTCTGAAGTATTATTAAATTTCCTTAATATTCTGACCATCCATGGTATTTTGTTGTGGCTTCCTGTGTTTAAAAGGTGAACTGTGGGAAAGAGAGCGACTAAATGACTAAACGGACCTATGTAATCTTAAAACGAAAAGCCAAATAAAAGGGATAAGTTATGAAAGAAATGATATTGTTCATACCCTGGGTTGTGCCCATCAAAATCTCAAAGAAAGAGACAGTTGAAAAAGTGGATTGTAGATGTGTGCTACAACCAAAGTCAACACTCGTCCCCTGTGACCAAATGGAGGTGATGAATTCTTTCACATGGCCTACAATGTCCCACCGTGGAGGTGATGAATTCTTTCACATGGCCTACAATGTCCCATGCGATGCAAATAGAGCCTCCTCCAGTAATAGTAAACGAACTATTTATTTACCCAGTCTTCTTCAATATTTCTTAAACTCCATGTCAATTGCAGATCTTCAAACAACTACACTAGAACCGAAAACGCTAAGTAAATTTATATATGGAAGTCTCACACCTATATATGAAAACTGCAAAGAAAATATGATAAAGAATAATGAAAATGAAACTGCACAATATTATTCTGAAAAATGAAATATATAGTATCAAAGAAAATCATATTTAAAAAAAGGAAACTAAAAAGAAACCCATAAACAAACTTAACAAGAGAAACCATTACATTAGCAAATTCAACTAAATGTTTACTGGGCTTTCATTAGTGAATACAAGGCAGGCATCTTGAGCACAAGCCTGTCCAGTTCTCCCATGTAATAGGCAGGCATCTTGAGCACATTACTGCGAATAAATCTTAAAATGGCATTTATTACTTATCCCAAGCATACTACAAAACATGGATATGTGGTAGCTCAAGCTACTTGGCAACCAGATCTCGTGGATGTTTTGTTGTAAGAGAGAAATTTAGGGTTCCAAATCTTGCTAGACAATATAAAATTTGTCATCTATGTAAAATCTCTATCAATGGATTTGCATAAAATATGATAATTGTGGAATTGATTCAGATGTATTTTATTGGAAATATATCTTTTCTGTTGGTTTAGATACTTCGTCTGTAAGCATAAACTGGGAAATATTCGAATTGCTAAGAAGCGCGCTATTTTTGAAGAAACTTCAGCATGAGTTAGAATGCATAGTTGGAATGGGGCGTATGGTACATGAATATGAGCTGTCTCGTCTTGTTTATTATAAGCTATGGTAAAAGAAACACTTAGACCCCATCCACCAACGTTTTTGATTGCTTCCCTGCATATCAACGGAAACGTGCAATGTGTTGGGCTATGAAATCCCCAACAAAACTTCGATTTTGGTGAACATCTGGGCAATTGGAAGGGACCCGAAGTCAAGATGGGGGATGCTAAAGGTTTCAAGCTGAAGAGAGTCATTGAAGCTGACTTCCGAGATACAAAAGTAGAAACTTTTGAGTGGATTGCCACTATTATATCCACTCACAATTGGACCAACCCAGATCTTGTGCATTCAACCATGACTCTTAACACTCGGCTGCCTATAAGTGGCCTGTGGCCTTTGCACTTACTGCCATGCTTTGATCAAAACACAAGCTAAATGTTAGGTTAGATATGACATGTGTAATATATATATATATCATAATATATAAAAGATAAAATTGTATTTATTTTAAAAAAATAGGGTTTTTTTTTTTAAAGAGCTAAGCACTGTATTTTTCTTTTTCCTTTGCAAAGGTTAATTCTATTAATTGAAAAGTAAAATATTAATAGAGAAGTAAAATATTTGTACAAGGAGTTGAGGCTTCAGATAAAATTAACCAAGAGCACTCAACCCAGCAAAACTGCCCCAGTATTGGGAGAACCTCGGAGAACCAGTTTAAGAGAACTTGAGAACAGAAGTGGAAACTAGAGATAGACCAGCAAGATAAAAGAAGGGACCCGAAAGCAAAACAGAGATATTCCATAGCTACCCTGAGATCTTTGGTATACCACCGTCCGATAGGCAAAACAGCACCATCTGTCTCTAGATGTTGAACCGAAGCTGCCTTCAAGACTGCCTGAAGTTGATCATATGAAACTAAAAGAGTGGGCATGCCCAGGTGGTTTTATTCCGCCACGTCCTCACTTGGTAGCTCCTCCCCCAGCTGACACGTAGTGCCCGTTTGCATGCCATCGTTCCCTGCTTTCTCGCCCTTTGTTAGCGCCCTGGAGAGATTAGTTGCATTGAAGTTACCTTCCCCTTCCACCAGGACAATGGCATCAAGAGGCAAAGTGGCGAGAGGAGCAACTTCCCTGTCGAGTATTTTCCCTGTGTGATTCTCCGGGCTTCCTTCTACCGAAATCGGCTCACTGCTTTGAGAAGGTTCGGACACAACATGAATCACAAGTTGAGGCTGGTTATCTTCTTTAGAGAGGATAATGGTAATATGAGCGGTGATCATTGGCCTGTTGAGGTTACTCTGAAACTTAAAGTGAGTGGTCTAGAATGCACTATTCGGGCTCTGCCTCCGAGCAGGGCTCAGTGGAGGTGAATCACCCGGAGAGGAGGGAATATTAACGAGATGCAGTCCAGGGTCCCCAAAACCGCTAGCCATTGAACACCTTCGGCTACCACGGTGTGCCTCGGAGCCACTCCTCATACTCTGTCGAACCATGATGAGATGAAGAAGGGGAGGCACAGTAAGACGGGAAGGACAGGAAGACAACTCATGGAACCACTTCCAAGACAGGCCTTAGAGAACGAAAAGGGCCACACAAATCCATCCTTCGGGCAAATAGAAATCTCAGCATAATAAGACCTTAGACCAGAGGGTGGGGAGCAGGCTGGAAGCTTGCCTCTGTTATCGGAGACCCACTTTCCGCCAAGACCCATAGCAAGTTGGGGCTTGGAGTATGAAGGCTGAGCATAAGTTATGGTGAGGATGAACCAGAGCGCCATCAATTTAACGAACACTGCTTCTCCTTGGACGACGCGAGCCATTAATGCACAGATCCCACCAAACCCACCTCTCTTAAGGTTATCCGTCTTGCGCCGGGCGAAATCCTGGGATGCCACGCTGATTTGCAGCTGGCAGTACCATGTCTGTCCTTTAATCATTACGGGCATTAGAGATCATTAATGTCACCCGCATCCGGGTGAGCTAAGCACTGTATTATATTGAACTGATTTATTTAATTTTCCACAAATATAATATATATATTTTTTGTTGAAGTTTAATAGTTCTAATCTAAAACTTATTATCCTAATTTATTATATTCAAAAGAGGATTATGTTTTAATATTTTGTATATAAATATATACTTATAAATTGTTTGTTTAGTAAATAGACAAAAATAATAGATAATTATATTAAATTATAAGGCTGATTTTTTTTGTCGCATTGGTTGAGTTTTTTATGGAGATTTTTTTTCTCTTTCCTGCAATCATATTTCCAAGTCTAGATCTAAGGGAATCACGTTTTCCTCTTTCATTGAATTTTATGATTCTACATCTTCCTTATTAATAGAGATGTCCTTACTTTTTGGCTTAGAGATGTCCCTATTTTTTGGCTCATCCATAGGTAGGTTTGAGTCATGTGTCTCATCCTTTCAATAACTTGATCTTTTGTATTGGTGACAATCCCCCAGGTTGACTTATGATGATATTTCCTATCTTACCTTGGCCTTTCTGGATGATATGTTATTAGATGACATATTTCAAATAGAATCTGCAATAAAAAGAAGCATTTTCATAATCCAACTTTTGAGACTAAGAGTACTTTTAATCTATCACTTTTATTTCAGCAAAAACCCTTCGTTGAAGTCTCAAATTAGAGAAATTTTGAGGTCAAAAATGGGCCTCAAAACAAAAATATACAACAAAAATCTACTTTATAGGAACCAATAGGATTCAATACGAGGATGTCAACCATGGGGATGATTCACGATTTTTGGAGTAAAAAGATAAAAAAACAAAAGAAAAGCTATTTTTTCAACTTATCTTCCTATGATTTTACTCAAATTTTTAGCATGAGCACTCATTATATGTAGAATAGTACCCATGTTGCATACATTTACTATAGGAAAAATGTGAAATACATGAAAAAACGTGATTGCAATCACATTTTTTCATGTATTTCACATTTTTCTTGTAGTAGGGTCCATCGAAAGTATGCAATATGGGCACTCCTTGGATGCAGAATTAAATTCCACATCCAATGAGTGCTCCCGCTCAAAATTTGAATAAAACCATATGTAGATAAGTTGAAAATATGAGTTGAAAAAATAGTTTTTTCTTTTTTCCCTCTAAAACTTGATGAGGTAATCTAATGATATTGTATTCCTTTCTTTCCTTGCTTCTATATTAAAATTTTTCAAGGGAATTTTCAATGACCTAGAGGGAGGATAAACCCCAAGATGTAGAGGCAGATTAGAAAGTGTAACAAACAACATTGAACATAAATAATTTTTCTATAGGTTGAAGGATGGGGTCTAGGGTTCCATGGATAAACTAAATTTCACCCAAAACTAGGGACTTGATTTTAATATTAAATACCTATTGAACACTACAATTAAAAAACCCCTGAGCATAGGGGAAAATAAAATCTTCATATTGTAACTTAGAGAGTTGAGACATTGCGTTCCACTTGTGTAGATCAACAAGGCAATTGAACATAATTAATATTATATTGCATTAACAGAGAAGTGGTTACTTGGTTGCAACATAACTCCTTAAGTTAGGATTAGTTCCTAGGTTGTAGGATTTTGTTCTTACCTCCCTATTCTTTTGAGATGTATTTATTGTCCCATCTTTGATTAATGTAATATGAGAGTGTATGCTCCATTTTATGCAGTCTCCAGGTGCAACTTGCTAACCTATGAGCAGTTAGTTAATTCAATTCATGTTTTTCTTTCCAATTTTCTAACATGATATTGGAGCTTAGATTTGGTGAGCCTGATTTACCTGCAGAGCCTTATTGGCTACATCAGAGCCATAGTGGCTACATACCCTTCATGGCTATACAGCCTTCGTGGCTATAGTGCCCCAATGGAAATAGAGGAGCCTCAATGCTCACAATTTTAGAGTCTAGGTGGTCAGAGTGACGTACCTTACTCACAGGAGAAATTCATTTTCTCACAGGTCTCGACATTTATCTAGCTGAGCACAAAGCGGTCATCGCGATTTTTAGCTTGATAGTAGTGATGATCATCGCGGATATCAGGTTCAAACCCGAGATGATCGATCTCTCCTTAGAGGGATTTTAAATCATCATTGTTTTTCAATCTAAAAGAGTGATGGCATGTTTTTTATGGTTTTGAGCTTTAGATCGGGCAGTTTGGTGGTGGATTTGAGTTGCATACACAAAGATCGTGGTAGATTTGTGGAAGATTGACTAGATTAGAGGCATATTGAGCAGTTTGGTGGCAGATTTGTGATTGTTTCAAAGGTTCTGCTATGTTTTGAGATTAATTTTTTGGTAGCTTGTAGTTTTTTCACTTGTTGAGAATTGACTGTAGATTGAGGGATTGGGATTTTGATCAGTCGAAAATGAACAATTTTACATAAGATTATCTCAAAGAGTCTAATAAACTCGATAGAACAATTATACCAATTGGAAATTCAAGCTACAAACATTTCTTGAGGGATCAAGCGCTTGGTCGATCTTCAATGGCGATGAGCAGAAGCCAACCATGGCAGCAGGTTGCACAACATCATTAATGTAGGATTGGGATAAAAGGGAGAATATGGTGATAGTATTATTGAAGATGTTTGTTAAAGACAATATTATCCCACATACCAAAGACTCTAAACCATCCAGTGAAATTTGGACTACACTCAAGAACCTCTATGAGACACACAATACCAATCGCATCTTGTTGCTCAAAGGCAAGTTTTTTTCCATGAGGATGGAGGAGAATGAATCTGTTGTCAGATTCATTGCATGGGTCAAGGAACAGAAGGACAAATTGAGAGACATCAGGGAGAAGGTGTCTGATTCCAATCTTGTCACAATTACATTGAACGGGATGACAGATGAATACCATATGTTCATCACAGGCTTGTCTGCAAGGAAGGATACCCTGCATTTGAAGAGCTAACAGGAATCCTGATACAGGAAGAAGAGCAGTGACAAAATTTGAGACCATAGAGTGTCAATCTTGCTCTGATGGCGAAGAATAAGCCATACAAAGGGAAACCACCATAGGGATAGAAAGGCAGTGGCATCGTTTAGAAGAGACCAGTTAGAGGTATGTCTATAAATAAACTAACAAAAAATGTTTTTACTGTGGGAAAACTAATCATCTAGCTAAGTTTTGCTTTAAGAAATAGGGAGATGAGGCTAGAAATAAACAGAGAAAACACACATGGCATTTTGATTATGAGGGTCATAGTCATGATCTTCGATTATTTGTAGTTGATTATGTTCTTTCAACTATTGAGGAGGATGAGTCTTAAATATGGTTCGTAGATTCAGGCGCGTCTTCACATATGACAGGTAATAGGCATTAGTTCAATTTTTTTGAAGAAACTACTTGTGGAGCTAACATATATTTAGGTGATAATAGAGGTTATCAAATCAAGGGGTATGATGATATTTTGGTGATGTTACCTGATGGTATTATTAGATATATTAAAAATGTGATGTATGTACCTGGGATCAAGAAAAACTTGATCTCTGTTTCAATGATGAAGTATGAGGAGCTGAAAGTCGAAATCTTCATATCATATTGTGTCATAAAGGAAAGTAATAAGGAACTAGTTGCATCAATAGTGTGTGTGGGAGGACTATATAGGTTGAATGTCAAGAGCATGCCGCACCAAGCTTTGGCTTCAACAACATTGATAGTCGAGAATCTCTGGCATCAAAGGTTCGGTCATTAGAACCTACAATATCTCATGCTGCTACAAAGAAAAGGTATGGTTGATGGATTATCTAATTTTTAGAATATTCATTTAGATTGCGATGGATGTGCATTAGGGAAAATGCATAGAGAAGAATTTCCTTTCAATGGTGATAGGAAGAAAAGAGATATTTTGGAGCTTATGCATACAAATATATGCAGACCTATGCAGACTAGATTGCTAGGTGGTGCATATTATTTTCTACACTTTACTGATGATTGCACTAGATTCTATTGAGTATAGTTTATTAGAAAGAAGATTTAGACATTTCAATGATTTAAAGAATTCAAGAATATGGTGGAAAAACAGACAGGGAAATTCACCAAGATTCTCCGCTTTGATTAAGGGGGAGAATGCAACTTGGGAGGGTTCATGAAATTTTATAGGAATCATGGGATTATTCAACAGTACGCAATACCTTACACTCTGCAGTAGAATGGAGTTGCTGAACACAAGAACAAAACCCTTGTGTAGTGCGCACAAAGTGTGATTCAGGGTAAGGGTCTATCAAATGGTTTTTGGGCTGAAGCCATCAACATTGTAGTATACTTGAAAAATAGGGATCCAACTAAAAGTTTCAACTTTGAAACTCCTTTTGAAGCACTTTATGGATATAAGCCTACAATAAATCATTTAAGGGTTTTTGGGTCAAAATATTTTGCCGATATTCCCAAAGATGACAGGAAAAAGTTAGATCCTAAGGCCATGAAATGCATCTTTGTAGGATACTGCACTGAATTTAAATATTATAAATTGTTTAATCCTTTGACTCATAAATTTTTGCGAGTCGAGATGTGCTATTTCATGAGCAGATTGAGGAAGTAAATAAGAAAAATAATCTTGAAGAATGGCACATTCCATTGTTGATGGAACAAGGAAGTGAGGACATGCAACAACAAAAACAAAAAGAGCAAGAGGCAGGGGATGCAATTAGTAAGTTGAGCCCGCTAAGGTCTGAAGCAGACAGATTTGAGGTGAGTCCATTACTAAGAAGATCAAGTAAGCAGACTCAACTACCACCTAGATTGAGAGACTATGCTTTAATTTCAAACATTTTAGATGTTATAGAACCCACAAATTATAAAGAAGCTAGTTAATCTCATGAGTGGAAGGCCGCAATGAATGAAGAAATTGAATCTATAGTAAAAAATAACACTTGGGAGCTAGTTGAATTGCCTAAACAAAAAATACCCATAGGTTGTAAGTGGCTTTACAAACCCAAATTTAATGCAGATGGGAGTATAGAAAAGTTTAAAGCTAGACTGGTAGCAAACGGTTATTCACAGAAAGAGGGAATTGACTATGAAGAAACCTTTGCTCCTGTAGCCAAACTGAATATTATTAGAATGTTAATTGATGTAGCTACAAAACATCAATGGAAGCTACACCAGTTAGATGTTAAGTCTTCATTTTTAAATGGTGATTTAAAGGAAGAGGTTTATTTAATGCAGTCTGAAGGGTTTGTCAAACAAGGGCAAGAGCATTTAGTTTGTAGATTGAAAAAGACCCTTTATGGTTTAAAACATGCACCCAGGCCTTGGTACGAGAATTTTGATTCATTTTTCTTACAACATGGTTTTCATAGGAGTAAGAATGACCCAAATATATATACCATGTATGATGAACATGGGCATGTAATTTTGATTTCCTTGTATGTGGATGACATGATTATAATAGGTAATGCATATGCATTAATAAAAGAAATCAAATTTCATATGTCACAAGTTTTTGAGAGAAAAGACCTTGGATGTTTGCATTAATGTTTAGGTCTAGAAGTGTGAAGAGACTCTGGGCAGACATTCCTTACTCAAGATAATTATGTCAGAGGACTTCTCAAAAGGTTTAGAATGGAACAGTGTAAGACAAAATTAGTACCTTTGCAACAGAACCTGAAATTGTGCAGAGATGATGGCTCTAAGGAGGTGTAAGCTACTTTGTATAGGCAACTAGTTGGTAGTCTGATATATTGGACTACAATTAGACCATACTTAGTATACTCTGTTAGTGTGTTGAGCCAGTTTATGTCTAAACCTCTTGAAAGTCATTGGGTAGCAGCAAAATGTGTACTGAGGTATCTTCATGGTACTTGTGATTATGCTATTTTATACATTGATACATCTGATGTTAATTTAGTAGGTAACCTGGATGATCGACGATCTATCATGGGTTATGCATCTAGTATTGGATTTGGGGTTATATCATGGAGCAACAAAAAGCAGAGCGTTGTGTCTTTATATTCAGTTGAAGCTGAGTACCAAGCAATATGCGTAGCAACATGTGAAGCTATCCAGTTGAGGATGCTTCTACATGGTGCATGAGAAGAGAAGAAAAGGCAGTTGCCATCAATTGTGTCAACCAAAGTTCCATTAAGCTTGAAACGGTCTAGTGTTTCATAAGAACAAAAAACACATAGATACTCAGTTTCATTTTGTAAGAGAAAAAAATATAGTCAAAAGAAATATTTATTGAATAATGTAAAATATGTGACAATATGGCTGATATTTTTACAAAGCCTCTTGGGAAAGTGAAGTTTGAATTGTTTAGGGGCATGTTAGGACTTCAGGAAAATTCTTTCTCCATTAACGAGGAGAGTTGAAAATAATTAATATTATATTGTATTAATGGAGAAATGGTTACTTGGTTGAAACGTAACTTCTTAAGTTAGGATTAGTTCCTAGGTTGTAGGAGTTTGTTCTCACCTCCCTATTATTTTGAGATGTACTTGTTGCCTCATATTTGATTAATATAATATGAGAGTGTACACTCCAGTTTGTGCAGTCTCCAGGTGCAGTTTGCTCACCTATGAGCTACTGGTTAATTCAATTCATGTTTTTCTTTCCAGTTTTTTAACAAAGGCATGGTCAAAGGCCATAAAATTGACATACAAGCATAGTTTTGGTGTATAGGGTTGTTATAGAGACACTGCCTTTCGTTAAAGAAATGGAAATAGATGGAGTCTCTTCCACCCATAGAAGATTATAACAACATGAGATATTGTATATAATATCTCTAAACAAAGCCTTACCCAAATTATTATTGGAGGGAAGATGGATAGATTTACAACCAGGATCTAATCTAGCTCCCATGAAATTCACACGATCTCCAAAATAACCATGAGGCATTACCAACACTAAGGAAGCCATTATCATGCTAGAAAGAGATTCACTAGGGAGAGAGGTGCCATTGGAGTAGTATGACAACATGTTTTTCTAGAGTAATAGGAAAACATGTTTTTCTAGAGTAGAGAAGGCCAAACTTTGTCAAGCTAGAGTGTTCGAGGAGCCAAAGGTAACCTATAGATGCAAATAGGGTAGAACCCTAACCAATGTTTCTTTTGCTAATGGTATGTCAATTCAAATTTCAAAGTTCCTCCATGGAGATGTATTTCAAACAAGTACAATCCCATTAAGTTATGTATATGTAACATTGTTATCTAATTTTAAATTTATTAAATATTAAAGCATATCAAAAAGTGAGGGAGATGTTGACTTTAATTTGACTTAGTCAAACATGTGTACAGTTGATACAAATATTAAAAGGACTTTTTCACTAAAAATGGCATTGGTTAGAAACTAGGAGTCATCTATCACTGGAAATGATTTTTCCTAGAAATTAAGAGTTTTTAATTGGAAATGGCATTGCCCAGAAATTACGATAAAATTTTCATTGCACATGGATCCAATGGTAATATCCAAAGGTTAAGAGGAGTTTCTCATTCAAAATGTTGTTCCTTAGTAAGATATTTCAAAATGAAGTTGCATTAATAGATATTTCATGTAGTGCATTAATACTTTAAAATATTTATTTTTAATAAAAAAATACTTAATTTATTAAATTTTTAAAAATATAAATTATAAATAAAAATAAAATTCAAAAATTAAATTTAGAAGATTAAAATGTTCATTTTTAATTTATTGAATAATAAAATTTTATTAATATTTATTATGTCAATAGTCTGCCTATTTTGTAATAGGTTTTCTAGAATTTTAATTTAATTATCAATAATTATTAGGTAGACCATGGGAATTTAACCTCCATGGAATATTTTAAAATATTTGTAATAATAGTCACAAATCAAAAGTTTAGATTTATCGCAAAAGTAGTTATCACCTTTCTATCATTTTAATTAATTTGATTAATTAAAAAAAATGTCATATGAACATGAGTTATAGTTTTTTTGGGCATGTGTTATTGGTAAATCATAACATTGACCCATGGTATTATAACAAAGCCTATTTACAAGTTAAAAATATCCATTGTAAAATATCTATGGTTAAGAAACTTGTTACATATTTTTTTAAATGTTGATATGTTTAACTCATATGTTAATTCTTTTTATAATAATAATAATAATAAAGTTGTTATAATTTAATTAATTGCTAAGATTGTGATTGGTTTTAATATTGGCAATGTGAGATGTATCATAAAATATATTATGTCTTGATGTCTATCAATGTTTACCAATAATTTAATTTATATGACTATGTTAGTTATGTTAAAGGTCTTGTTTTAAGACAAGGTTCATCTAGAGGCTTTTTTCATTTGTATAGAGCCTTAAACAATCTCTCATGTCATCCATGTGTTGGATTAATGCACTTGTCAAACTTCAACATATAATATTGTTGCCACCTGTCAAGTGATTTTTTCACAAGATTCATATGAATTATTATTCACAAATTGAAATGCCACCACATCAACTCAGTAATGTCTTAACTCTCCTCGACTGATGATTTGTGTGATACCTTTATTTCACCCACTCAGTTTAGGTTGTATGTAGCAAAGGTTATCCCCTATGGAATCCCCTTAGCTTAGGAAAAACACTATCCACCCAACTAGAGAGTATTTAATACTTTGTCAACAAGCTCAACATGAACACTGCCTAAAATCACACATTACAATCATCCAACCAAAAAAAATTACATATATAGTATGAAAAAGTATTTGAGGAGTTTGAACAAAGTCCTCATAAATAGGATCTTAAACCTAATTGGAAAACACAATCCCAACAAGAGAATAATCACTCACAAGAAAATCCTAATAATGAATAATCCAAAACTTTCTCCATTATTCTCACACTCTCCCTAGGGAAATGCGTTTTCTTCCATACCTAAAAGATTTCTACATGTCTCAAAATTTTCCTTTCTAAGAGGATTTGTAAAGATGTCAGACACATTTTCATTGGTATTACATTAAACTAAATCAATTTCTTTATAATGCCTCTTTTCTCTGACAAAATGACAATGTATCAATATGTTTTGATCTTACATGGTACATATGATTGTTGGCTAGTTTGATGGAACTTTGATACACACACTTGATAATCACTGATGTTCTCTATTCTTCACCCACATCTTCCAGAACTCGCCTCAACTGAACTGGTTTATAAGTAGCATTGTACAAAGATTTATATTTCACATAAGTTGAGGACAAATAATTAGTTGTTTGTTTCTTGTTGCTTCATGCCACGATCATGGATCCAAGAATGAATGCATATCTTGAAGTTGATCTTCTATCATCAAATTTCTAGCCAATTTAAATCAAAATAACTTGCCAACTCAACATCAAAGTTATCATTGTATTTAATACCAAAAATGGAAGTCCCTTTCATATGTCAAATCAATTTATTCGCTACTTTCTAATGGATTTCAAGAGGTTTGGCCATAAATTGACTTAGGATACTAAGTGAATATGTTATGTCTGGTTTGGTTGTAGTGAGATAGTTTATACTTCCTACCAATTGATGGTACAATGTAACATGCACCTTTCTTGTCCCATCATCATTGTAGACATTGTAATTTTATTCTAAAGGCATTGATATTGCTTTATTGATCCATTTTGAACCTTTTGATAAGCTCTCTTGTATGTTTTCTTTGTGTAATCATGCGTGTCCAACTTATCCCTATATTCCAAGACCTAAGCAATAGTGAAATTCACCAAGGTATTTCATTTCAAAAACCCGTGACAATTGTCTTTAAAATTCATCAATCAAACTAGATACACTGTTAGTTATAATGATATCATCAACATACAAATCAATCAAAACATCATGCCCCTTCTACTATGTCTTGATATAAAATCTACGGACACTTTTAATTTTTATAAAACCTTTCTTAAGAAATAAAGAGTTTATCTTCACATACAATGATCTTGGTGCCTTTTTCAACCCATATGAGGCTTCCTTTAGTTTGAGAAAAAGATTTGCTTGACCCTCCTTAAGAAATCCTTCTGGGTGAACAAAATATACTTATTTTAGGTCCCCATTCAAAAATGAAAATTTAACATCTAGGTGATGTAATTTCCATTCATGTTTTGTAGCTAATGAAATCTTTAATATAATTGTATTTAACTTAGCTATAGGTGCAAATGTTTCATCATAATCAATTCCCTCTTTTTGTGAGTAACATTTAGCAACCAACCCGCGTTGTATTTATCTGCACTTCCATCAACATTAAATTTGGCTTTGAACAACCATTTGGATCCTATGGGTACTTTATTTTTAGGTAATTCTATTAATTTTCAAGTATCATTTTTCATTATCGAATCATAGTCTTCCTTCATTACATTTATCCATTCTTTATGCTCATTACCATGTTCAAAATTCAAAGGTTCCATGACATTCATTACTTCTGTCATCAAAGAACAATATTTATACATTATGGGTCACTGAGTTTGGCATTGTGATCTCCTTGGTGCTTCACTACTTTCATCTCTTCTCCTACTTTGTGGTGAATCATATCCTCCTCTTGGTGTTCTGTAGCTTCTTGAGGTGTCCATATCACCAGATTCTTCCTCTTGTTTTTCTTCATGTTTATCATCTACTTCTTCCTCAACATCATCATAATCATGATGAATGCCATTCCATCATAACTATCCTCATATCCTTCATCTACATGCTCTTGAAACACCACGTCTCTATTTAAAAAAAAAAATTATGTGTAGAGGGATCAAACATCTTATATGCTTTATGATCTAAATAATAATGAATGAAAATACATTTGATAGCTTTTGCATCAAGTTTTATCCTATCTTCTTTTGGAACATGAAAGAATGCTTTTCTTCCAAATATTGTTAAATTACTTATAGTTGGTTTATAACCATAAATAGCTTAAAATGAAGTCTTATGGTCTAAAATTTTAGTGGGACTTATAGTTTTTAAGCAAACAATAATACTAAAAACTTCATTCCAAAATGCATTAGTGAGGATGTTGGCTTGTATGGGCTTGACCCAGGTTTAGAGGTGATTTAGACAAGCAAATCCCGGCACTTCTGGCCCTTTTGGCAACACTCTGCTGAGCGCAGACTGAGGTCTCACCCGAAGTAGTATGGGAGGGTGTTAGAACCAGGTTTCTGCACCTTGGGGATGTCTGATGAGCTTCTGGAGGTTCGCGGTTTTACCCTGCGCACACGTTGCTACGTGCATCTGTTAGTCCCTCGAAACTTGTGATATTGCTTCTACGCAACCCTACTCAGGGCCAGACCCGTCTTATACCCCGGTTCCTTGCTATTTAATCTGTTCTTACCCGATTACTCAAATTATTTGTGTAAGAGTAGTGATTATTAACAACATATCCATCAATCATATCAATGCACACAATAAACAAAATAGTATAAATGTAAAGAAGGAAATACACAAGTAGATATACACAAATTAGAATCAACTTCTCTTTATTATTCTTTAATCAAGATTATAGACTTGACACTGTCCTACGCACTCAGCTGCGGACTCTACTAGGCCTCTACGCACTTAGTTGTAGAGCCTCTTCCTACTACTATGACCCAATACACTTAGACTCTTACTCATGCTCAAACCATGCGTATTCATCTATCTCTCCAATTTTCTCTCTTTACAACTTAGAGCCTCGCTCTATTTATACAATCCCATGGTCTACGGACCATGGGTAGGCCAACATGTCATTACATTACTTTACAATACTTAGGATAGACAACCTTATGACTCAACCTATACTTCGTGCTCCATGCCTCTAATTTGTGGAGTCTTATAATACATTTAACCAAAACTTGGGTTTCGAGCCCCAAAACATGTTGTGGGAGGATTCCATGCCCAACAGCCCCCCAACACAATCATCATGACTCATCTCGAGTCACTCTATTGGTGCGGAAATCATGGCAAGGAGTCCCTCCAATTTGGTCCTGATGGCCTGATTGTTGGTAGCGCACTGAGCCACTGCCTGATGTACTTGCTTTATTCTTTCTTTTGAATCATCCATGTCTGAATCATGTCCTTACCTTGGTACCAACATCTGTTGCATGTGTTTATAGTCCCGTGCCCTTGTCCAGCTCCTCGGGTCGCGAAGAGTGTGCTTCGACTGGTTAGTCAGAGAGCCGGCCCACCCGTGTAGGGTTTCAAGCGACTGTTGTTTACTTTGCTTGGGAAGGGTTCTCCATTTAGTTTGACTAGCTGGACCGTGCCTCCCTTTGTGACCTGCTTTACCACATATGGTCCTAGCCAGTGTATTCTGAATTTTCTCAGAAATTTTTCAAACTTACTGTCATACAGCAGTACTAAGTCATTTACCTTAAAGGTGCACAAATTGATATGTCAGTCGTGTTAGACCTTTTCACACTAATTTTGTACTTGCTGATGAAATCCAGCTAGAAACCATTCTTCCTCAAGTTCTTCTAATTGCACGAGCCTTTCTTCCAGAGCTTCACGGTCTATGATGCTTGTGAGCACTACTATTCGTAGACTAGGTACGATGTATTCCATCCACATGACATCCTCCATGCCATAGACTAACCGGAAAGGTGTTCTTCCTATCAATTTCTTGAACGTTGTCCTATATGCCCATAATATGATAGGTATGCATAGGTCCCAGTGGTTTCGATACGAATTACATACTTTGGTTAGCGCAGTCTCCAGTATTTTACTGAATGCCTCTACTGTCCCATTGGCTTGTGGGTGGTACTATGTACTTTTTTGATGATACATCTGGAACTCTTCTGTGAGCGCATTGATGGTTTCATTCATGAAATGTGTTCTGCAATCGCTCATTAAGATTTTTGGACAGCCAAATCATGTCAACACATTTTCTAACAAAAACTTTGCAACTGTAGTGGTTGGTTAGTCCTTGACTCACTGTGCTTCCACCCATCGTGTCAGGTACTCTGTCACGGTGATGATGTAGCACACACTCGTCTTTCCCTGAGGTTTGATTAGGCCCACAAATTCGATTGCTCATTTTTCAAATGACTGCAGTGTCATTTGTGGATTTAGTGGCATATTGTCTCTTCGTGATGGTTTCCCAGTCCTTTAACATATATCGCAGGCTTTACAATGCGCTTTCGAATCCTGGTGCAAGGTCGACCACCATAACCCTGCGCGAAGAATCTTATGTGTGGTCATGCGTCCTACATAGTTTCCTCCTGCAGTGCCCCCATGTGCTTCCACGAGGATCTAACCTCATTCAAATTCAAGTGCATATCTTCACAATATCTCATCATTGCCCATTTTGTAGAGGTGCCTCGCGATGACCAAACATTCCGCCGCGTGCACCACCAATTCCTTCTTCTGTTGGACTGAGTATTCCTTCGGCATAGTCCTTGTTGTTAGAAAATGGATTATGTCTTCAAAGTGTCTGTTCGTGATGTGCACTGTGTTAACACCCAGGTTGTTCCCTATGACTCCCAAGGGAATACGGCCGGGGTAACCACTAACCAAGCTTTGGAGTATAGGTCCTAGCCTACCTATAATTAGAGAGGGCTCTCTCTTTAAGTTTTAGCTATGTTTTGTGAAGATTTTAGGCTAGTTATAAGTTTCAGTTTTTTGTTTG
>APFE031110390.1:3587-99546 GCA_000404065.3 Pinus taeda | reverse complement strand
AGCATCAACCAAATGTAAGTATATTTCTTCCACAAGAATATGAGATCTTTGTATCACCAAAGTAGATCATATTGGCACTTCCCCTGCCAATCATGAAAAATGAAACCTATTGGTATAGGTAGCTAACACACTGCAAAGAGCTGTGCATTAGGTAATCCCTCTTCTAAATTCGTTGGTTCCTCGCCTGTCTCAATTTGTGACAAGTGATCTGGTCTTTCGTTTAGGTGTCCTGGATTGACTATGACCTCAAAATCATATTCTTGAAATAGTAAGAGCCATCTGCATATGCGCCCTCCCAACAGAGGCTTATTCACTAGGTATTTCAATGTGGAATGGTCGGTATACATCTTGAAATGTCCCGCGAGGAAATAGTGTTGGTATTTTTGGAACATGTACACCATTGCCAACTCCTTGCACTTGGTGGTAGAGTAGTTCTTTTCTACTTTGGACAATCTCTACCTCGCAAATGCGATCGGGTGATCCACACTCTCTGCGCCCTCCTGTGTGAGTGCGGCTCCCAACACAATACACGACGCATCAACATGTACATGAAATTCCACATCCCATTTTGGGAAGACTAGGATTGGAGCGGAGGCCAGATTCCCCTTCAAGACATCCAAACTCTTCATGCAATCATCATTCCAACAATATGTAACATCTTTTTTCAATAGCTTTTCCATTGGCGTAGTTATTTGGGCATAACTTTTGATGAACTTCCAATAGTATCCAGTGTGTCCCAAGGTAGCGCGCAGTTGTTTAACACTTCATGGTGCTTCCAAATTTAGGATAACGACAATCTTCACAGGGTCCACCATTAGTCCTTGTTTGCAGACCACATGTCCTAGTAGGTTTCCAAAGGGAATGAGGAATGTGCTCTTCTTAAGGTTAAACACAATTTGGTGTTGGCGAAAAGTATCCAACATCAAGCGTAAGCTCACTACATCGTGCTTAACTAATCCAGCTTCAGAGGTGATTTAGACAAGCAAATCCCGGTACTTCTCTAGCCCAAGCGCGCTTAACTATGGAGTTCTGACAGGATCCGGTGCATTAACGCTGGTATGATTGCACCCGCCATACTGAACTGTGGTGGTGGCAGAGGTGGGGGGGTGGAGATGGAGGTGAGGAGGGTGAGACGAGTGGTGGTGTGGGTGGAGGTGGTAAATGCAGAATGTGCTGCCTTATCAGACTGACTGCGCTTCTTGGAGAAAATTTCACGAGCTATTCCTCGCATTCCCGTGAGGGGGCAATTAAGGGATTGGTTTCCAATTCTTCACTACTTTTGCTTCTGGAGATCTTCCCACTTGGCGTAGTCCCAAACATTAATTTTTGCATAACGTGCTTTTCACACAATAACATCTTAATCCAAGTGTTCAAAGATTTAATATACTTACCTCGCAGTCCCTTGAGGAAATGTCTCTCCACCTAACTGTAGCTGATGGTCTTATCTACCACGAACTTAGTGATAAATCCTCCTATAATTCGGTTGAGCCAATGGTCCACAACTCACACGATCTTATCTCCTGATGCTTCTAGTCTGCGCACTAAGTCTGGAGTCCACACGATTGGTTTGTCGAGCCTACACCTTCCCTGACTGTCTGCTAGCTTTGTGATCCACTCATACTTTTCAGAAGGAAAGGATGCAAAGGAAATTTCATGGATTTCCATATACAAGTAACACTCCAACCACTGTTCTTTAGTTACTTGTGAATTTCTATTCTCCTGTGCCGTGAACTTGTGAATATTCTTATCCAAGCACTCTTCAATTTCTTTATTTGTTGGATTCTAGTGGCACGACATCAGACATCCCTTATGTAGATCCCAGTCCTGGCAATGGAACCATTTGTTGGCTTGTATGGGCCTGACCCAAGTTCAGAGGTGATTTAGCCAAGCAAATCTTGATACTACTGGCCCTTTTGGAAATAGTCCATGAAGCGCAAATTAAGGTCTCACCTGAAGTAGTATGGGAGGGTGGTAGAACCAGGTTTCCACACCTTGGGGATGTTTGATGAGCTTCTGGAGGTTCGTAGTTTGACCTTGCGCACGTCACTACACGCACCTGTTAGTCCCTCAAAACCTGTGATGCTGCTTCCGCGCAACCCTACTCAGGGCGCAACCCATATTATACCCCGGTTCCTTGTTATTTAATCTATTATTACCCAATTACTCAAATTATTTGTGTAATACTAGTGATTATTAACAACATATCCATCAATCATATCAATGCGCATGATAAAAAAATAGTATAAATGTAAAGAAGGAAATACACAAGTAGATACACATAAATTGGAACCAAATTCTCTTTATTATTCTTCAATCAAGATTACAGACTCGACACCGCCCTACAAACTCAGCTGCAGGGATCCGCATACTCAGTTGCGGACTATACTAGGCCCATGCACACTCAGCTGCAGAGCCTCTTCCTACTAATACGACCCAATACACTTAGACTCTTACTCTATGCTCAAACCATGCATATTCATCTATCTCTCCAATTCGCTAACTTTACAACTTAGAGCCTCGCTCTATTTATACAATCCCATGGTCTGCGGACCATGGGTAGGCTGACATGTCATTACATTACTTTACAATACTTAGGGTGGACAACCCTATGACTCAACCTATACTTTGTGCTCCGCGCTCGTAATTCGTGGAGTCTTACAATACATTTGACCAAAACTTAGGCTTGGGGCACCAAAACATGTTGTGGGGGTATTCCATGCCCAACAGAGGATTTTACCTTTGACCATGATTCGTGCACATGCCACTAAGGTTATATCATTTCTTTTAAATACTCCATTATGCTATGGATTATGTGACATCATGTACTATTGTGCAATTCCTTGTGATTTGTAGAACTATTGTAGCGGCTACAACCACCCTCCAAAATTTTTCCTTAGCTTTGTTTTGGAGCCTCCCTACCAACCTTTCGCAACAACATGTCTTGTTGCGTTAAGTACACAAGATTTAGTGATTTTCTTGTAGAATGAAAACGTGCCCATCAAATCTTGCTGCATCCCCCTCACAGGTTGTTTCACCAGACTTGGTCTAGCTGCAGGCTGAGTAGCGCCCTCAAGAGATAGAACAATTCTGGAGGGCAACCAAACTTCCCTCTAGAAATTGCGCAATTCTGTCTGGCAACCTGCTGGGCTCTAGAATTGCACAAATCTTCCTATTAATGTTCACTGAGAAAATTGCACAATTTCTCCCACCAGGGCTGCTCAACCCAGAAATTGTGAAATTTTGGGCAGCAATCAATTGCTCTACCTAGAAATTGCACAATCCCCCTGGGAAGCCAGCCCAGTTCCCTCCCAGAAATGCACATTTTTTCCTCCCAGGTGAGTAGTTTGTTGCATGTGTAGTTGAGTTGACCGATTCCCTCTAAGACCGATCAAACTAATTTGCATGCATGGGCTGCTCCTCCCAAGGAAGCATGCAAAGGCATCCTTTGTTTCAGGGATCTATTTTTAGAAGTTGGAGGTTACATGCGAGGATCATTTCAGAAACCTCCCACCAAGTGTTTCTTTCCCTAGATTTGTGGCATGTGCATCGTAACCTCGATTTTATCAAAACTCATCAACCAGATGCTGCAAAGCTCATTCCTCACATCGATATTGTAGCTCTAAGATCCCACATTGCATCTAGGTGTCGTGGGCACATTCAACTAAGTTGTTTTTGGGTAAGCTCACTTTTGATGTCTCACACTGTGTTTCTGGCACTTTTTGTGTTTCGCTTCGTATGAATGCTGTTTTCTTGATTTTAGTGAGTGCTTGCTGTCATTTTGATACATACTAGTTGTAGTAGCACCGTTTTAGTTTTCATTAACACCTCACTGCTATCGCATGCATGACATTGTTTTGCATGGAAAATCGCCAGTGCGGCGACTCAATTCACACATATGCATGCTTTTTCATTTTCTGAATCATGCACTTGTTGTTTGCATGAATGATCATTCACTCTCATTTGCGCTTATCTCACCATACATTCGAACTTCTCATGTTTTTAGTCACCTGTCGGCTAGACTGGGTTGCCTTAGCCTGGACCGTGCCTTGCTTGGATAGCACTGTGGATTTCCAGAAGTGAAGGCCCTGCCTTCCCTCTAGAAATTTTACAAGTCTAACCAGGCATTGACCTCCAGACTTTCATTTCATAATTCTTGGAGGCATTGTCCCACTGGCCCTAGAAAATACACAATGTAGTTTGCTGGTTGCATGTCACTGCTCACTAAAATTGTGCATTGTTTTGTTTCAGTCCTCAATAGGTGAGGATGGACTGTGCATTGCACAGTTCTAGAATCGTTCAACCTCCTAACATCCCAAAATGTGCCTTGTGCAGTTTTGGTAGTTAGTCTCCCAACCTCTCGGTAGAAATTGTGTGACCTTCATGATCAGTCACACAGGTATGTTACAAGTCAGAGTTGAAGTTCATTTTCATTTTCAACAGACAAGTTGCTTGCCATGAGTGTTTCCATGTCTCTAGGTATCATAGGTGTTCATCTACCTCTCAACAGTACAGGTACAATGGTTTCCAGGAGAGCAGAGTCGAAGACATTGTTCAAATCACACTTGGGGATGCAATCGATCAAGTGTCTATGAACTTGCCTACCCACAAAGACATCAAGTTGTTCGTAGACAAGGACATCAAGATATGACAACAACAACATCACAACAAGAAGCACCATGAATAGAAATTGAAGGAAGAATATTGGATGCAATGAATGTAAGAGGAAGGTTGTTGACAACACAGAAGTGGAACAAAGTTGCAAGATCGACCAGATCCACTTGTGATGAAAGAAACTTTGGAGACTCAGGCTATGAGGTGACAACGCGACATGAAGATCACACAAAGACAAAGAATGGAACAAATAAATAGTTGCATGTGCTAAAGCAAAAACTCAAGGAAGAAAAAGAGCTACATAGATGAGAGGATGAGTTGCAGCAGGAACAAGTACAACAACGAGTGCAACATGCACTCACGAATGAAAATGCGCTCATACAAGTTATAGATCCATCCCAGAAGCTCGCAAAAAGCAGACATGGTGAGCAGTTTTGTTGATGACATGCAAGGGAATTCAACATCATGCATGTCATTGTGCACACACATGCAATCTAACCCATTTGGCACACTCACAGAGAAAGACAAGAAGAAATTCTGACTAGAGCTGAACATGCAGTTTGTAGAAATTCTCACTGTAGATCACCTAATAATGCAATATACTAAAGCAAAATAATTGATCTACTTTTACAAACAAACTTGCGGAAGCTTAATCGGTTTTGAGCAAGGTCAATTAGAACATATATACAAAGATTGAGAAATCAATCACACAAGAACACAAAAGAATACTCTGGGGAAAGCCTTAGCTAAAAACCCTACTATCTATATTATCATACAAGTGGAAATATCTTAGGATTACACAAAGCCTTAGCTCATAAGCTATCTAGCTCTCAGTACAATCCCTCACTGCTGCTTATAGACAGAATAGACAACACATATGCCTTCCTTTAGTCCTCCAAGCCTCCTATTTCCTTGTGTAGTTTCTCCTAGGTCCTCCAGCTGTAACCTGTGTGATTCTCACCTCACATGCAACACTGACCTTTGAAATAACTGCGCAATCCTGAAGGAGATGAATTCCTTCTACGTGGATGAGTTTCCTTTATAGGAAAATTCCTCCAACTGATCGTACACTATCGCTTCCTTTAATCTCAATTGGGTCTTTGTCTGAACTGACATGCATGAATTAATTTATGAGAGAATATTCAGTTATCCGGAGAACACTAGTTGCATGCATGCATTCATTATCTGACTGAACTCACAATTAGTTCCTCCAACTATTTGGAACTAATTTAACTGGACTTAACTTAGTTAACTGAGCTAACTAATTACAACTCAAATACAACTCATCCTTCTCTCCTTAATTAAGGGATAACTTCCTCAATCAAAGGGATAACTGTTGCATGTTTTCACAGAGACTTCATGTTTGATTTTATCCAACTAATAAACTCAAGATGAATCGATTAATTATTTTTCAAACAACTATTGAGACAAAATTCAAATTTTAATTCTCATTTTTAATTCAGGGACTAATTAAAATTGGAATCTATCCTGAAATGTTATTTATAGCAAAGCTATTTTTAGCATTTCTATTTTTTTTGCTATTTCCAACAGAGTTGGAGTATATCCTGAAATGCTATTTATAGCAATTCTATTTTTATCATTTCTTGTTGCCATTTTCAACACAGTTGACAATTGATGTGCATGACCACCAACACACACTAGAATATCAACACAAATACTATGCATCAATGTGTTGTCGGTTCGGGCTGCACCCAAGAAGACCATGCACATGTTAGTAGGTGAGTTGGATGGAGGAGCCACACCAATGCACTGAGATGCAACAAATGCATGAGTTTTCTTTAGTAAGATGTCACCATGGAGTGTATGCACACCATCATGGATGACCAAGCTTAGCATCAGCTCACCATGTTCACCATCACAAGCCTGTCAAAGAGTTAGACTCATCACAATGGATCGAGTGATAGTGATGTCTTGCATGGCTTACTCAAGCCATTTTGCCTCACATGGGCACATGTACATTGTAATGTAACATCTTGTCAAGTGGAAGTTCAAGTGTCGATAGTTGGATGTAACAGTCATAGAGTAGATGAAGAGTCATGAGGGTAGATGAATTGTCACAAAGGGGAATGTCAATGGTCACCCCACCCTTTTCTATAAATAGAACCTCATAACTCATTGTAAAGGCTTTTAGTCAGCCAAGCTTCTAATAAGACTATCTTGGAGAGATATTGGATAGTATTGTAAGGAGCCTTGGCTTCTCCACTGCACAGAGCTAGTATATCTCTTTGGAGGAGCAGGAGGTTGTGTCTGTAACGTTCTGATATCAGAACTAGTGGTTGGAAATGGATATATTGTATCAATGGAACTTACACTTCTTAATATAACAAATCCAACATGTTTCATGCATATGTTTTATTCTACTCTATGCTATTTGGTTTACTCTAAATGATATATGTATTTATTTTCTTACGCATGCATGTATGGACTTTTCTATGTTTGTATGTATGAATCTTTCGGAAACATGCTATTGGTTTAACCATCATTTTGGATTGCTAGCTAACTTGCCTTCCATGTTGTGATGCATATTTTCTCATGTGTTCTCTTCTTAACTCCATGCTATCACAGGTTTCCAAGGGGCGCACTTATCTCAACCCTTGTGTGTTTGAACCTCTCATGCACCTTCCTTGGATTGCTGCAACTGTCACACCCTTGCTACCAACAAAGACATCTTATTTTCCTCTATACAAAATTGTGGTCAAGGCATTACCGCACGACCCAATTTGGGACTGCTACACCATATGGTTTGAGGTATAATTGGGACTTCTTACTGGGGAGATCCCCTTACACGTTGGCAGGTCCAGTACCGTCAACATTTTGGCACTAGAAGGAGGGCCAAATGACAAGATGAGTCCTCACATCTATCTTGAATCTCTACATTTCTATCATGACTAACTACAGATTTTCTCTTTCGGAGTGTATGTCTTACGGAAATGACTTCATTATCTTGGAAAATATCTTGGATAACTTGTCAGATAAAACATTTGATGGTGGAGGCCATGTAGCTTTGGTTAGGCAGGTGGTCGACGTTGTAGGCTCATGCGAAAGACATGGAATCTTTGAAGAGGACATGACCTGCATGTTTTTCATGTACACACTTTGAGGGAACCCCGTTCATTAGTGTGCCACACTGCCCAAAAAATATATTCATTCTCTTGCTATTCTGAAATTACGAAAAGCACCCGATGTAATCTTGCATATCGATTTCCCAAAGATGAAATTGATTAGGAATTTATTTATGGAAGATTGAGTATCTTCCTCGCATATTCGAACCCCACTCAAGGCATTTTGGTGATGGAGTTGTGTAATCACAGGCAGGAATAGTTGCTAGAACAAGTGATTGTCTGCCTTCACCTCCTCAAATGGCTCCACCACCGCAGAGTGATGTGGGAGATCATGCACACACATCTGTTGAACTGTCACATCCTCCCACCCCACCTGCTCTGGATATCTATGTAGATTTGGCTTGCATGCCCGCTAGTTGTCACATGGATTCATTCCCTCAACCTCCATCCCCATGTTCTTTTAATCCTTTGAATTGTACTTTGTGTTGTGTTCTCCCATTCCAGACTCCTCACTTGTTGTGAAAGAGGATCAAGTTGTAGACGAAGTTGGTGTTATGCAGCCAACTTGCGTTAGCATTGATGATGAGTGTGTGCGTGAATCTAAAGAAGAACTCGTGGCGAAGGATGACTCCCTTCTAGCCATGCCTCATCTGCTTTATCCTGACATCCCTTGTGATTCTACCGCTATTGATTTCCCCTATGAAAACCCATTTCTAGATGTTTCCACTGCCGATCATTCATAGGACATGTCAAATGTCAATCTATCATCACAATGCAGAGAGGACACATATTCCTCCAAAAATCCGTCCAATCTGTCCTCTGTCATTTTGGAAAACATAGAGGGTGAAAATATTTGCTTCTCATCTACCCCTCTACACGATTCATCAAATCATGAGGATGTCGACAAACATCCTAAATTTTCTGATCTTGGTTGCTGTTATCTCTCCACTTCCTCATCTGATCACAATGTTGATTCAATCGTTGTTAATCTATCTAAAAAACTGATGTACGATAATCTATCTATAAATGAAATCGAAATCCCATAGACTGTCGAGGCACTTTAGCCTGAGATGATGGTTATGTTAGGCCCTTACTATCTTGAGGTTGGTTTCACTTATGATAATGAAATTATTGAAACACTCAAGGCTCCTCATCACTCTTTGCTTTGCATTGAAGATCAACTAAACACCCAGATTTCATGTCCTCCACTCGAGCTACACAATCCCATCGCTCATGCATTGTAGGGATCTTACACAGCAAGCACACATGCACAATGTAAGTGGTCTACCTTTCTCATGTTTTCTTGCATGTCATAGTTAAGAGAATGCGTACACTTGACATCTGCACGAAGTGTAGCACAACACCATGGCAGCTCCATAGGCTGCATGTCATGCGCTTTCACTCATCTTTGTTCTGTGGTTGCTCGTAAGCTCGGAGTGTGTCCGTTTTCATTGTTATATCTTTCATGCTTGTTGGTTTCCACAACTGTGATGTTCACAAACTGTGCGTTCACCAACATTGGTCAACCAATGTGCCGGTGGCTGCATTGGAAGTATCACTTCATGTGAGATGACCCATGCATTGTTAGCTTAGGAGTAGAAGTAGTGTTTTCTTTTGAGTTTTTTGCTTGCATGCACATTTGCTTCTTTCTTTATGTGTTTGTTTGTTTGCTTAATCGCTTTTATTCAACATTTTCTTCTGCTTCTTTCTTTTCTTTTTGGTTTGTCTGCTTGTTATTGTTCGTAGGTTAGTTTCTCATGGATCATATGCGACTCTTGAAACAAGCTAGGTAAAGTACAAGAGGACATGTACAACTATCAACATTTGGTTATCTGTTATCTACTCTCTTATGTAAGAATATTATTATTATTATTATTATTATTTTTATTTATTTTATTTTATTTATTTATTATTATTTTTATTATTATTATTATTATTATATTTATTTATTTATTTATTTTTATTTTATTTTATTTTTATTTTTATTTTTATTTTATTTTTTTATTTTATTTTATTATTATTTATTTTTTTTTTATTTTTATTTTTTTATTTTATTTTTATTTTATTTTTTATTTTATTTTTTTATTTTTATTATTTTTATTTTTATTTATTTATTTATTTTATTTTTTTTTTTCAGTCCATGATACATCAATGGAAAATACGTACTGTTTGAAGTGAACCTTGGTGAAAACACAATGCTTGCATGCTAACTCGTGTCACATACTCTAGTCAATTGTTTTTGGGTTAAGCTTTGTCAGCTCAGTCAAGTAGAGTAAGGTGAGGGGGAAAACCTTAACAAGCACGTCAAAGGTATATAATAAACTACTTCTCTGAAGGAAAAACCTCTTCTTCTATCAATAAGTGGGGATCCCTTTTCTGCCTCTGAAATGAATAAGTGTTATGAACAATTTTGAAAATGAAAAATGAAAAAAGTTAAAAATTTTGAAAAAATGAAAAATGAATAAGGCGAAAGAAGAGAAGGGCTTCCTGCACATAGAGGTGATGCAAGTAACTATGCCAGGGTACTGACCAGGCTCGCAGGCAGCAGAGAGATGCTTGTGTTCTTGTGTGACTCCGTCGGGATATTGTCCAGGCCTACTGGCAGTGGAGCAACACGAGAGATGAAACTAAGACTTTGACGACTATATTGCTTGTGCACCAATATACCCCTCAACCCCAATCAAAATAACTCTGTTTCCTTGGCTTGGAATGTGTTTAAATTGACCAAGATCTTGGAAAATGCTACAACTTACAATCAAGCTGGTGTGGAAACCAAGATGAACTTGGAACTAGACAATACTTCTTGAGGTGTTAGAATTTCTTTTCATGAACAAGGTCCATTCAAAGAGCTGGAGTTCTACCAGTGTGTCACCAAGTGTTGTAGCAGCTACAACCACACTCCAAAATTTTTCCTTAGTTTTTTTTTGGATCCTCCCTACCAACCTTTCACAGCAGCATGTCTTGCTTCGTTAAGTACAAAAGCTTCACTGATTTTCTTGGAATGAAAACTTGCCTATCAAATCTTGTTTCATCCACCTCACAGGTTGTTTCATTGGACTTGGTCCAACTATAGGTTTAGCATCTCCCTCAAGAAATTGCACAAGTTTGGAGGGAAAACAACCTTCCCTCCAGAAATTGCGCAATTCTGTCTGGCAGCCTACTGGGCTCCAGAATTGCACAAATGTTCCTATCATTGTTCACTGAGAAAATTGCGCAATTCCTCCCAGCAGGGTTTCTCAGCCTAGAAGTTGTGCAATTCTAGGAAACAATTAGCTGCTTTGCCTAGAAATTGTGCAATTCCTCTGGGAAGCCAGCCCAACTCTCTCCTAGAAATGCATATTCTTTCCTCCTAGCTGAGCAGACTGTTGCATGTGTAGTTGAGTTGATTGGTTCCCTCCAGGACTGAGCAAAACTGATTTTCATGCATGGGATACTCCTCCCAAGGCAACATGCAAAGGAATCCCTTATTTCAGGGATCTATTTTTAGCACTTGGAGGTTACATGCAAGGATCATTTCAGAAACCTCCCACCAAGTGTCACTTTCCCTAAATTTGTGGCATGCACGTCACAACCTCGATTTTATTGAAAATCATCAACCAGATGTTGTAGAGATCATTCCTCACATCGATATTGCAGCTCTAACATCCCACATTGCATATAGGAGTTGTTGGCACATTTAACTCAATTGTTTTTGGTTCAACCCACTTTTCATGTCTCATGCTGCATTTCTAGAACTTTTTGTGTTTCGCTTTGTATGAATGTTGTCTTCTTGATTTTAGTGAGCATTTGCTGTCATTTTGATACATACTAGCTTGTACTAGCACCATTTCAGTTTTTGTTAACACCTCACTGCTGTCACATGCATGACATTGTTTTGTATGGACGGTCGTCATTGCGGCAACTCGCTTCACACATATGCATGATTTCCCATTTTCTGAATCATGCACTTTTTGTTTGCATGAATGATCATTCACTCTTGTTTTCACTCATCTCACCATGCATTCAGAATTCTCATGTTTGCAGTCGCACGTCAACCGGACTAGGTTGTCTTAGCCCAGATGTGCCTTGCTTCGCTAGCACTATGCATTTCTAGAAGCGAAGGCTTTGGATTCCCTCAAGAAATTGTGCAAGTCTAGCTAGGCACTAACCTTTAGGCTTGCATTGCACAATTCTTAGAGGTAGTGTCCCGTTGTCCCTAGAAACTGCACAATGTAGTTTGTTGGTTTCATGTCACTACTGACTAAAATTGTGCATTGTACAATTTTAGTCTATTGAAAAGTGTGCAACAAGAAATGCTAAATTTTCAATGTGCTAAAAATAGATCTACTAAAAATAGCATGTCTAAAAATAACAGTTTGGCTAGTGATGTCATTGGCCACACTGGGTGAGAGGCGAAACTGCTAAAAATAGAAAGTTCTAAAAATAGCATTTTTGGGTCCTTTCCTATTTACAGCAGTCCCTAGTCTATCTATAGGAAGTAAAATTAATTTTGGTCTTAACAGTAGTTTAAAATATTAATTAATTAATCTCCATATGTTAATTAATTATGAAAAATTAAACTTGAATTCTTTGTGAGATCATGCAATTATCTCCCTTGATTTAGAAATTTATCCCTTGATTCAAGGAGATAAGGTTCATTTCTATAATGAGAGAATCAGTTGACTTAGTTCTAACTAGTCAAGTCTATTTAGATTATTTTAACAAGTTGTTAAAATAATAAAATATAGTTTGTTAATGCTTGTATGCATGTGACAACTATTATTTTAGATGACTGAGGATTCACTCATGGATAATTGTTGCATGTCAGTTCTGTCAGAGACCCAGTTGAGATCAGATGTAGGACAATGTACTATCAGTTGCTTAACTATTTCTAGTAAGTAGTTTTTGCATGGTTGAGGAACTAGTGTTCTCAAGGAATATGTAGTTGGACCATTGGTTGTTTTTGGTACGTTGGAATTAATAGCATATGCTTTTGCTATTATTCCCTAAGCAAACTACATAAGGACCATAAGAAAAGCCTATATAAACAGGGCGTGGGTGGCTCATGAGACATATCTTCATATCTTCATAGTTCATTAAGAACTGAATATCTTGAGAGCTAATTCTTTTTGTATTATGAAGAGGATTTCCACTTGATTGATAATACATGGTTGGGGTTTTATGTTGGTGCTTTCCCATGGATATATCTTGTGTTATGTGATTATTTCTCTTGATCAGTTATGCATGTTTCTACTTGATGTTTAATTCGATTATGCTTCCACTTAATGTTTTGTATAAGTAGAACAAGTATTATGCTTTAGGACATTGCATATATTGGTTTGTTCTATAGGTGAAATTTCTACACAGTCCTCAGCAGGTCAAGCTGGAATTTGCATTGTGCAGTTCCAGCAGTCATTCAACCTCCTGACAGGCCGGACTGTGCCTTTCTCAGTTTTGGAAATCAGTCTCCTGACCTCCTGGCGGAAATTGCGCGACCTTCATGATCAATCACATAGGTATGTTGCAAGCCAGTTCTCAAGTTCATTTTGGTTTTCGACTGACAAATTGCTTTCCAAGAGTGTTACCATGTCTCCAGGTATCGCAAGTTTTCATCTACCTCTCAGCAATATAGGTATAATAGTTTCCAGGAGATCAGAGTCAAAGACATTGTTCAGAGCACACTTGGGGATGCAGTCAATCAAGTGTCTATGATAGCAGCAACATCACAACAAGAAGCACCATGAACAATAGCTGAAGGAAGCATACCAGATGCAACGAATGCAAGAGGAAGGTTGTTGACAACACAAAAGTGGAACAAAGTTGCAAGATTAAGCAGATCCGCTTGTGATGAAAGAAACTTTAGAGATTTAGGCTATGAGGTGATGGCACGACATGAAGATCACGCAAAGACAGAGAATGGAACATAGAAGGAGTTGCATGTGTTGAAACAAAAACTCAAGGAAGAACAAGAGTTGCATAGATGAGAGGATGAGTTGCAGAAGGAACATGTACAACAGTGGGCACAACATGCACTCACGGATGAAATTGTGCTCGTACAAGTTATAGATCCATCCCAATAGCTGGCATGGAGTAGACATGGTGAGTAGTGTTGTTGATCGCATGGAAGGGAATTCAACAACATGCATGTCATTGTGCACATGCATGCAATATAACACATTTGCCACACTCACTGCGACAAAGACAAGAAGCAAGTCTGACTGGAGCTGAACATGTAGTTGACAGTTGATGTGCATGACCACCAACACACACTGTAAGATCAACATGGATACTATGCATCAGTGTGTTGCTGGTTCAATCACACCCAAGAAGGCCATGTGCATGTTAGCAGACGAGTTGGATAGAGGAGACAGACCAATGTAGTGGGATGAAATGGAGGCAAGAGTTCGCTTCAACAAGATGTCACCATGGAGTGCATGCACACCATCATGGACAACCAAGCTTGGCTTCAAATCACCATCTTCACCATCACAAGCATGTCAAAGAGTTGGTCTCATGAAAATTGATTGAGTGTCAGTGATGTCTTGCATGGTTTGCTCAAGCCATTTTCTCTCATGTGGGCACATGTGCATTGTAATGTAACATCTTTTCAAGTGGAAGTTCAAGTGTTGATAGTTGGATGTAACAATCATAGAGTAGATGAAGAGTCATGAGGGTAGATGAACTATCACAAAGGGGAATGTCAAGGGTCACCCCACTCTTTGCTATAAATAGAACCTCATAACTCCTTGTAAAATATTTTGGTCAGCCAAGCTTCTGATAAGACTATCTTGGAGAGAGCTTGGATAGTATTGTAACGAGCCTTGGCTTCTCCACTATGCAGAGCTAGTATATCTCTTTAGAGGAGAAGGCGGTTGTGGCTATAACATTTCGCTATTAGAACTAGTGGTTGGGCATGGATGTATTATATGACTGGAATTTACACTTCTTAATATAACAGAGCCAACATGTTTCATGAATAAGTTTTATTGTATTCTATGCTATCTGGTTTACTCTAAATGATATATGAATTTGTTTGCTTACACATGCATGTATGGACTTTTCTGTGTATGTATGTATAAATCTTTCTTAAATGTGCTATCAGTTTAACCATCACTTTGGATTGCTAGCTAACTTTCCTTCCATATTGTGATTCATGTTTGCTCATGTGTTCCCTTCTTAACTTCATGCTATTACAGGTTTCCAAGGGGTGCACTCATCTCAACCCCCATGTGTTTGAACCTCTCATGCGCCTTCCTTGGCTTGCTATAGCTGTCACACCCTTGCTACCAATAGAGACATCTTACTTGCCTCTATGCGAAATCATGGTTAAGGCATTACCGTATGACCCACTGCTGGGACTCCTACACGAAATGGTCCGAGGTATAATTGGGACTTCAAACCGGGGAGATCCCCTTACATGTTGGCGAGTCCAGCACCATCAACAAGTACTTAATGAATGCACTTGATATATATTGTTACCATTGACCTGATCAAAGGATCTTGATGGTTTTTCCTATTTGCTTCTCAACCAAGTTTTTAAATTCCTTAGAATATTCAAATACATCACTTTTCTTTCTTATGAAATACACCCAAGTATATTTTGCGAAAAATGAAAAAATATCAAAAAATAATATTCTCCACCTATGATCTTGTCAACATAGGCCGACATGCATATGTATGCACAAGTTCAAGAATATCCCTTTTTATTCTTTATGTATGAGTAGGGGAATATTCCTTATTCATCTTCCCTAATGCACAAGATTCATATGCAAAGTATTCTTTCTTAAACAATGGGATTCTCTCCACCATTTTTTTGTTTATGAATTAGCAACAAATCATGATAATTAAGATGGTCACACCTTTGGTGCCAAAGAAATTATGTTGTCATGGTTGTGTATTACAATGCTTGATGAATTTTATTTGTCATGTCAAGCTTGTATCCTCAAATTCTTGCACATGTTGCAATAACCTTGAAGTGATCCTACATATTTTTTACCACACAATGTGACTACAAATTCTGCCTTCATATTTTGATATATTATAGTGGAAATTGAGATTAGATTCTTCTTAATATGAGACACATACATCACATTGTGAATTTGTTTAACACAACCATTTGGTAATGTTACATGAACATCACCATACCCTTTAATTTGGTGTGAAAAATCATCCCAAAGATATATATTTGCACCATTGTTAGTTTCATGGAAATTTTCAAACCAATGCTTATTACAAGACATGTGAATGGAGGCTCTAAAATAAAAAAACCATGTATCTAAATCATTAGGGTTAGCAAACAATGCAACATCTAAAATAAGTAGTCTAATATTTTTGAAGCCATCATTCATTGCTTCTCATCCATGAGAAAAATGACCAATGCACCTTTTATTTCTATGTTTGGATTCATGATATTTTCTTTTGAAACAATCTCTATAATAGTTCCCAAGCTTTCGACAATAATGACATCTAATTCTAATTTCAACCTTTGGGGATGTGATACCTTGTTGTGGCTTTTCAAATGGTGGTTTTCCATGTGGTGTATTTCCTCCTTTACTTCCTTCCCATGGATTACCTATGGAGGGTTGTTTCCCTTTTTCCATATTGGAGGGTTGGTATCTCCATGAATGGAATTTGTAATTGTACCTAAGTCACACCCCCATAAACCACTTTGTAGTGTAGGTTTGCAGTTACCCGAAAACCACTTATGGGAGGGTCAAATAACAGTACCCTAAGCCTGGTTAAGGGTTAAGAAACAGAACCCTAAGCATGGTTAAGGGTTAGCTAAGAAAATCCTCACCGTGGTTGCAGGTAATTTGAGAAAACCCATGATGATGATATAGGGGGAGGTATAGTTATAAAGACATGTATGTCGAATGTACCATGTGCATGAAGGGACATCCTAGTGGAGTAGTAGTTGTAGTGGTTGGGTACCCATGAATTTCAATGGATGTTTGTTTCTTTATATGGGTGCCAACATTATGATCTTATTTGAAACAATAGGTTGTACTAGATGTAGACTTTTCTCTGATCAAGATTGAGACAAGTGGGAGTTACATTCTCTAACAATCCCCCTTAATGATTGCTTGTATCACTTTTTATCAAACAAAATTATACATTTGGTACTACCTATTGTTTACAAAAAAGATCATATTTGTTGACGTCCATATAAAGAAACAACTATCCATAAAAATGCACAGGTACCCAATTGTTGCAATCACTAATCTACTAGGAGGTCCCTTCACATACATGGTTCATTCAATAAACATGTCTTTATATTAGAGCTTCCCCTCTATCGTCATCATCTTAGATTTTCTAAGATTACCCACAACCATGCTAAGGGTTTTTTCTTTTGACACTCAACCATGCTCAGTGTGTTCTCAATTGACCTTCCCACAAGTGGTTTCTGGATAACTACAAGCCTACACTACAAACTAGTTTATGGGGGTATGACTCAAGTACAATTACAAATTCCTTTCATGGAGATACCACATGCTTGTTGGAAATAATACTAAGAGTGGGGGGGGGGGAGGGAGGTGAATCAATATTAGCAAATCACTAACTTTTTCATTTCCATACTTAGATTCATATATGCTACTTCAGTTAAGGGAACCCCAACTGTGATTAATGCAAGTAGCATATATCCAGTAAACCAAACTTATGATTCAGTTAATCCATTATATGTTTATCTTTAATTAGTGAATCAGAACTTCATTAACCATATGAATAGTAAACAGGTGTAGTAAAATAGAACAGATCATCACACATAAGAAGCACACATGAACACCATGATATAAGGTGGAAGCCCAATGCGGGACAAAAATCACCTAGTGCTATTTTCTTTAAGATAAGAAAAACCTGTTTACAATCTTGTACTAGTGCAAACTCATATCAGTATGCAGGCACCCATTTGCAGAAGGCTACAACCTTCTCTCATTCTCGAGCTACTACTGGAAGGAAGCTACAACCCCCTAGCTCTTGTACTAGCTGATCCGTTTACTAGTATGTAGGCGTTGGGCTATTGAAGGCTACAACCTTCTTGATCTCAACATCAGAATATGAAGGCCACGTTTCATCCAATTTTCATACTATACCCATCAACAACATTGAAGCACAAACCAATCACTACTACAATACAATCATCAACTACACCTACATCATCAATCTCTGAAGCACCCAATACTGAATCACTGAAACCCTGTCATCAATACATAGTCACCAAAACATAGAGTAGAACATAGAACTCTGCAACAACAACCAAACCTAACTGCAATAACATACTTCATACTGTATACGTGACTCTAATGAGCTGAACTTGTGTGTATACGCACTTTTACCAAAGATAACCCGTGTACACATATGCAAATATTAACTCAGAACTTTGCAGTTATACCAAACATCAGCCATACCCAGATCATAGCATTTATACAATAAAACATGCATCAATAATTCAGATCTAGTCTATCCATGATCAAACCACATAATGATAATACATTCAAAGCCTTATGATCCCGATCCATCATCCATCTTCAACCACATAGGTGCATCCTTGGTTTAGATCAAGAAAAGCATCACAAACCCATAACTTTCATACTGGATCTCACACTTCATCAGATATTCAAGACTTGCACACTTGCACATCTTGGCCTAATGATTATCTCCTTATATAGGTTTAGGCCTCTCTCAGTACCATAGTCCAAAACCACATAGAACCAATACCTTGGACCCAATACTTGGGGTCAACACTTTGAACAAAATACCATGGACCAATACCCAAATACCATGGACCAAATACCATACACCAAAACTTAGATTCCCAACATGTGCGCGCCTTTCCTTCTATAAACATGTGTGTGTACGTATACACAACTTGGTATATGGTGAACCCACGTGTATACACATTCTTGTCACATCAAACCTACATATACCTATCTCTGATCATTAATTCTTTGCTCTTGACCTGCTACATTATGATCTGTCATCTGAGTGAGTTGCCATCAAGGACAACACCTGTATCATACCTGTATCATAATGCCAACAATCTCCCCCTTTGGACTTGATGGAAACAACCATACCAAGTCACTCTCCCCCTTTGACATCAAGGGCAAAGGGCGGACTAATATATTCTCTTCCTTGATATACATTCTACTGTCCATACTCCCCCTGAGTACATGCTGAATTTTTTGATTTAGCTCTCCCTTTGTACATGCCAAGATGTACCAATCCATCCATGCTCCCCTTGAGCACATGCAAGGTTTGCAAAAGCATAACATGACTCTATACATACATTGCCAATGACCTTCCTATCACCAAAGACTCATACATACATCAACCTCCCAACCAAGTGGGGATACACCAAATTTTTATACGTGACTCAAACCAAGAAACATTACATCATCAATCCCATACATAGTGAGGTTACAAACATGACCTTTATAACAAAGACCAACAATCTAATCAAGACCGATAGTCATTAGCAACTATCATACACCATATATGATCTGCACCATAAGCATTAGCATCTAGCCCTGTAACCTGCAATACCATTCTTTTGACCAACCAGCAAGATGTATCATTTAGCCACATAAGCATCATCACCAAAGACTTCTAACCATAATGCCATTAATGCATTATTTTAAGTATATACTCCCCCTTGAGCCTGTGCCATGCCATAATAAAACATAGCAGATAAGTGACTGAACCATATCAAACTTTTGTACTACTGATTTTCTTCAGAACGTCATATATGCAACTGTGCAACGTCTAACTCGCGTATATACGCAACTTTTCTTCATGAAACCTGCCTATGAGATTTAGAACACTGATGTTGCACACTTTCATCTTCCTTTGAGTTTGTGATGTCTATATATTCTACTATGCCGCATCTTTCTGGTTGTTCTTCCTTTTTCTTCCATATCTTTAACTGTGATGATGTTTTCTCCTTTTGGTATGGTGCCCAAAATTTTCTCTTGCATTCCTTTGCTATATGTCCAAGCTTGTTACATGCATAACATCTTACATGTTTCATATTCCTCCTATAACAGTCAATGGCTCTGTGACCAAACATATTGCAAGCAAAACAATATCCCTTGAAGTACTTGGAACATGATGATCTTTCTGTGTGACGGTCTTGAACCATTCTACTTCTGCATCTGGCTGCAACATGTTTAAGATTATGACATACATAACATTCAACATTATTCATTGGAGGAAATAATCGTCTATCACTTCCACAGTTAGGAGAAAAAGATTATCTTTGAGGAATTTCTTTCCTTAGTTGTTGATGGGGTTGTCCTCTCATCTCCTTGTTGAGCATTTTAGATTTCTCATTAGAGTTCCTTGCCTCACCTTGTGAGCTAGATTCACCTTCAACAGATTCATAAAAACTAAGACCAGTTTTGATAGTAGGAGACCTTTGACTACTAAGAATATCATCCAAAATCTTAGTACTATCTTGAAATCGTAATAGTTTATCCATTTCTTCTAATTTACCTCAACCTGATGTTGTTCTTCGTTTTCCAGACAATGCTTCTTCAAAATTTCTTCCTTCTTCCACTTGTTGCCTTAGTTTGAGAATCTCATTTAGATCCTGCAGCATTTTCCGAACTCTGAAGGCACATTCCAGCTGAGCTTTTAAGCTGATAATTTCTTCTTTGAGGGCACTCTCCCTTTTGCTAAATAGATCTTGTTGATCTATGATTTTATCTGATGCTTCATTTGCTTGTTCATCTTCAATCTAAGGTGATTTAGAATCTGAATACTTGCTTCCACCTAATGGAAAGCTATCCTTGTTCCTTTGAGTTGTCTTCTTCTTCTGACACACTTTCTTTCCCATTGTTTTATGGATCTCCTTCAAGTGATCAAGCTTCTACCAAAAGACTAGCTCTGATCCCAATTGTTGGAAAAAATAGTGAGAGGGGGGGGGTGAATCAGTATTAGAAAATCACTAACTTTTTAATTTCCATACTTAGATTCATATACGCTACTTCAATTAAGGGAACTCACATGTATACAAAACTATGTTTAATGCAACCAGCGTATATCCAGTAAACTTATGATTCAGTTAATCCATTATAGTTGATCTTTAATCAATGCATCAGAACTTCATTAACCATATGAACAATAAACAGGTGCAGTAAACAGAACAGATCATCACACATAAGAAGCACACATGAACACCATGATATAAGGTGGAAACCCAATGGGGGACAAAAACCACTTGCTGCTGTTTTCTTTAAGATAAGAAAAACCTGTTTACAATCTTGTACTGGCATAGACTCATACCAGTACGTAGGCACCCACATGCAGAAGGATATAACCTTCTCTCATTCTCCAGCTACTAGTAGAAGGGAGTTAAAACCCCCTAGCTCTTGTACTAGCCGATCCATTTACTAGTACGTAGGCACCGGCCTACTGAAGGCTACAACCTTCTTGATTCATCACAACACCACAATATGAAGGCCACGTTTCATCCAATTTTCATACTGGACCCATCAACAACATTGAGGCATAAATCAATCACTATTAAAATACAATCATCAACCACACCTGCATCATCAATCTCTGAATCACCCAATACTGAATCACTGAAACCCTGTCATCAATACATAGTCACTAGAACATAGAGCAGAACACAGAACTCTACAACAACAACCAAACCAAACTGCAATAACATATTTCATACTGTATACATGACTCTGATGAGCCGAACCTGCGTGTATATGCACTTTTACCAAAGATAACCCACGTACACATATGCAAATATTAACTCAAAACTTTGCAGCTATACCAAACATCAGTCATACCCAGATCATAAAATTTATACAATAAAACACATGTCAATAATTCAGATCTAGTCTATCCATGATCAAACCACATAATGATAATACATTCCAAGCCTTATGATCTCGATCCATCATCCATCTTCAACCGCATAGGTGCATCCTTGGTTTAGATCAAGCAAAGCATCACAAACCCATAACCTGCATACTGGATCTCACACTTCATCAGATATTCAATACTTCACACTTGCACATCTTGGCCTAATGATCTTCTCCTTATATAGGGTTAGGCCTCTCTCAATACCATGGTCCAAAACCATGTAGAACCAATACCTTGGACCCAATTCCTGGGGTCAACACTTCGGACCAAATACCATGGACCAATACTCAAATACCATGGACCAAAACTTAGATTCCCAACATGTACGCGCCTTTCCTTCTATAAACATGCCTGTGTATGTATATGTGACTTGGTATATGGTAAACCTGCATGTATATGCATTCTTGTCACAACGAACCTGCATATACCTCTCTTTGATAATTAATTATCTTCTCTTGACCTGCTGCACTATGATCTGTCATCTGAGTGAGTTGCCATCAAGGACAACACCTATATCATAATGCCAATAGTACTCTCAAACATAACTCTCTATACTTTCTTAGAAACATATGTGTGACACATACTACAACATGGTCATGATTCTATTCCATAAAATCATGCAAAGTGTCACTTTGTTTCCCATCATCCTTTAATCTCTGCTACTACTCCAATAAATATTTACAACTGATATCAAGTTAATATTTTAGAAAACACACAATCTTCCTCCACAGTTTCTCACATACTGGGCATCTTTTTCTACATATTCAACATCTTTATTCAATAATTCCCTTGAACCTTTCTATCTCTCATCTCATTTGTTAGAGTAGATATTTAAATAAAAAACTATACCATATTGAATTAGCTAGGCTCAATAAGGCTTAATACATCCAAGATTCCAAAGACAAAAGAATTATTGCCACCTTATCCACATATTGTCATAACTTCCAATAGACTAACCATTACCTATTAAAGTATCTCAATTAAATAGACCAAAAAATTACCTTGATTGCCAATCTTTAATACCACAAGATAGTAACATTTAGTTTCAAAGTTGTGTAAATAAATTTATTAACTTGATGTTCATTTATAGATGTGAATCCTCCTTTTGCATTCATTTTCCTCTCTTCATTGAACTTAGTTGAGCTTCATATCAAAACTGTGGTGAAGCGTGAGGCCAACCAGTGAATGAGATCGATTATAAATCACCTCGGAATCCTAATTTCTAAAGAAACCTTAGGGCCAACCATTTCATTGAAGTATTTTCTTGAGTTGGTGAAAGCTAGTCTAATGAAGTGGGATCAAACACCTCACAAAAGTCAAAATCTTCATCTGAGTTGTCATATTGCTTAATCGGTTGAGTTGATAAAGAATCCAAAGGAAATTCTAAGTGTCCTAATAAGGCCGACCTTGATTTTCTAGAATAAGGAACACCCAAATTTTCGTTTAATTCCATGTGTAAGTAAATGCGCCTTTGGGAACATAGAAAAATGATGAATGGTCTTCTTGTTATCATTTCTTGTTGGAAATTATTTAGATACCAAGGAAACATACATAAATGAATTTTTTTAGTAGTTCATATAGAAATCCATGGAGAAATGATAAATGGAAGGTGATTGGAAATCCATTGATGCAACTCTAGAAACTGCAGGAAAAGAAATATCATGAAAGTAAAAATTGATGTGGTCTCTTCATTGAATATGCCTAATGGATTCTCGTTGATTTGTCCAAAACATTGTGTGTTTTATTTCGCAACTAAATTTCCCTATATTCTCTGAGGCTTCTATAGATTTTGGGGTTGAGTTCATTTTATTTGTACATATTTTTTCAACTTATATTGATTTCATTTGTATTTATTTTTTAAATCAAAATATACATTCACAGTATGAAAATTGTTTGTATGTTTTGTAGAGGTCAACTACCTAGTGATTTTGAAAAGTTTCCTATATTGCAAGTCATTGAGATGAGAGGATAATTGAGCCAAGAGGCCCATTCTACAATCAGGTATGAGGGTGATGTGTAATTTCATTTGTGCTAAACTTGAAGTTGGCATGTTTTCCTTAAAAAAAATACTTTAAATGAAAAAGCTTTGTCTACTATATTAAAAACATAAATGACTATCCATATTTGGTTAGTTTTAGTTAAAAAGCATTATAAAACATCAATTATTTTATTCTCATTGTGCTCAATTGGTTTGTTGATATTTCATTTTCACTCCTCGAGTAATAAATAAAATATTTCAATATCTATGCTAAATAATATAATTTACTATAACTTTATAAGATAAGTAATAATTTAAAAAAATGCTTATTTTCTCTTAATAGTATTTCAATATAGAACTTAAAAAATGTTTGAATATCCATATGAACTAATATATTCAATATGAAAGAGTGGGTGTTATGTTTACCTTAGTAAAATATTCAATCATTCAAAGGAAAATAATTTAAAGGTAAAATAATTTTAATAAGAAGAAACATGTAACTCATTCAATTTTAACATAAAATATTAATAATAATAAATTATTCAAAAATACAATTTAAACAATGAAAAATTACACATGATATATATTGAGAGAAAGAGAGACAGAAAACCATTATAGATCTATCTTAATCACATATTTATCAAGCATTAAAAGGGATTAGATCTCTTGATGTGTAAATATTTTTCCAAGTTGTGCATTCTAAAAAGAAGAGGTTTGCATATAATGAGATTTGATCCCTCTCATCTCTTGGTAGATCCATGGTTAAGATGGATCTATATTGGTTATTACATCGATACTAATGGTGGGTCATGTGAGAAAATTCTAGGAAGACACTCACTTGCATTATCATTATTTCAAATCCATCGCACCACTGGTAAACAATGAACTCAAGAGAGAAATGGTATCAGAATTGGTATCCAAATTCCTATTCATCTAAAATTTAATGGAATCCTTATTATAGGACAATGAAAATTGCTTCAAACCTATGTGGAATTAACTACAGGAACACCATTATCCTTGTTAGTATGTGCCTCGCCAGGGACTATAGCATTTTCCTCACGATAAAAGTGCATTGACTTCCCATTATTTTGTTAGGTTTATGTAATTTTAACCATAGTCTCACGAAAATGTTGAATAGTCTTATTTTTGTGTAAATTCAAAAATAAATTTCTAATTTCTAGAAATCTTATTTCTAATTTTCCATTGCATGAGCAGGGCTTGATGGGACATAATTCCCCTGGTGGAGGGTTATTTAGTTTCTCTATTTTCCAAATCGTATCAAATCATTTTAAAATATAAAAAAGGGACTAATTTTGTGAGTGGTTATTACTTTAGTGAATGCTTTGACACTATTATGTTTGACACTGCTATTTCTTTTTCCAAAGATGTCAAAACTGAAGGGGTTACATGCCCCATATGTAAGCGGGGGGGAGGGGGGGTTAACTGCTATTGTTTTGTTTTGCGAAGAAAGGGTGTGTGAGAAGTGTAGGACAAAGGGTATGTGTTGGGCAGCCGATCCCCCCATAACAAGTTTTGGGGCTTAAAGCTTGAGTTTTGGTCAATGTATTGTAAGGACCCAACAAAATGCGGGCGCTGAGTGTGAGAGTTTAGGGTTGTCCACCCTAAAATAATGTAAATTAAATATAGAACGTGTCGACCTACCCATGGTTTGCGGACCATGGGATTGTATAAATAGAGCGAGGCTCTAAGTGGAAAGGAAGTCTTAGTCTTAGCTTTGAGAAGTACTATGGGTTTTTGAATAAGGAATTCACTTTGAGTCTGTAAGTTCGAGTCTTGGGTTGTAGTGGTAGTAAGAGGATCTGTTGCTGAGTGCACAGAGGCATGCTAGAGTTTGTAGCTGTGTGTGTGGACCCTTGCAGCTGAGTGTGCAGGGTGGAGTTGGGATTGTACTTGAGCAGAAGATTAATAAAAGATAAGTTGATTCTGGAATACTATGTGTTTATTGTTTTTGTGATATTTATGCATCTCTTAATAGTTTATGATTATGCATAGTGGTTACAAATGTTGAATGATTAATAAGAATATTGGGCCCACATAATTAAGTTAAGATCTATAATAAAGGCACAGTAAGGATAAAGGGTCTAGGTCACATCTCTTTACACTGCTACAAAGCTATGTGGAAGTAGTTACACAAGTCATGAAGGACAAATAGCTGCGTGAAATAGCGCAAGCACACAAGATTGGTTCGCAAACTTCCTTGACTTCATCTAGACATCCCTAGGGTGCAAAATCCTGGCTCCAGTACCCTCCCATGCTGCCTTAGGTGAGACCTCAGTCCGTGCATCGTGGACTGTTGCCAAAAGGGTTGGTAGTAACGGGATTTGCTTGGCTAAACTCACTGCTGAACCTAGGTTAGGCCCCAAGTAGCCAACAAATGGTTCCATTGTCGGGACTGGGATTTTCCTAAGGGATGTCTGATGTTGTACCATTGGAACCCTACAAAGGAGGAAACTGAAGAGTGGTTGGATAAGAATCTTTATGAATTCGTGACATAGGAAAATAGAACTCTGCAGATATCCGAGAAGAGGTGGCTGGATCGCTACGTATATATGTAAATTCACGAGATCTTCTTCATGTCTTTCTCTTCTGAACTGTATGAGTGGATCACAAGGTTAGCTGACAGCCATGGAAGGTACAAGCTCGATCAACTGATAGTGTTGACTCCGGAATTAGTGCGCAAACTAGAAACATCAGAAGATAAGATCGCGCGAGCTATGGACCATTGGCTTGACCGGATAATAGGGGGACTTATCACTGAATTTGCAATAGACATGACCATGAGCTACAGCAAAGTAGAGCGATGTTTTCTCAAGGGATCGCGAGGTAGGTACATTAAATCCATGAATACTTGGATTAAGATGTTGTTGTGTGAAAAATGGGTGATGCGAATACATTAATGTTTGGAATAACGCGGAGCAGAAGAATATACAAAGGTAGCAAGGAATTAGGAAATAGTCCCTTGATTTCACCTTCGTGAAAGAGCAAGGAAGAGCTCGCTTGGGTCTCTCCGAGAAGTGTGGTCAGTTTGATAAGGCAGTGCATTCTCAAGTTACCAACTCCACTTACACCACCACCCACATCACCTCCTTCACCTCCATCTCCACCACCCCCATAGTTTAGCATGGCGAGCGCGATCAAGCTACTCGTATTCAGAGGAGTAGGAAATGAGGATCTGGATCAGTTCTAGTTCATGGTAAGAGCAGTGTGGGAAGCACAAGGGATCATGGATGACAACATTAAGAAGGCCACATTTGTGAGCGTGTTGCAGGATCGCGCATTGACATGGTATATCAAGAACTCAAATGATCACTCAAATGTAGGAATAACGGAAATATAGAATGCGCTAAATAGAGAATTTAGTCGGCCGAAATCAGAAATGCAGTCAATCATCGGATTTAAATAGATCATGATGCTTCCAGGTGAGACCCCATGGGATCTGGATCAATGGTTGAAGAGTACAATCCACGAGGCTAATATGACGTTGACGGATGTGCAACACTGGGCTTGGTTTGTGGCACCTTTAACACCACACTTGAGGACGACGTTGTCAGATCAGAAGCTTTCAACACAAGTTGAAGCGTTGGAAATGGTGATGAGGTTGCGTGAAACACCGATACAAGATCTGGGGCTAGGAGTTCAAGAAATCCACATGTAACTGCAGAATCTCTTCCTAGAAATGTAGAGCTTGAAGTAGGATAGGGCACCATGGTCAGTGGCACGTGAGGAAGTGTGGTGCATAAAATGCAAAGGCCAGGGCCATGACAAGGGTCACTGCACAGTATTTGAAAACTACTTGGCAGGAGTGGGACCAATGCCATTGCAACTAGAGGCACAGGTAGGGCCAAGTGTGGCACCCATGCTATGGTGCATGGTATTTCAAATAAGGGGAAAGCACATGACGAACAATTGTCATCTGTTGTAGAAGTATACGCAGACTCCGCAACAACTGTTTTTAATTTCTGTAGGTCTGTGGGCCACGAAGAATGTACTTTCCGCAACTACGAGTTGATGATGGAGCGGACCCGAGCCTATAGAATGCAGACATAAATGCAAGGGCTTGACCCAACAGCGGGGATGACACACACTGGATTTCAGGGGCGAGGATGAGGATGAGGAGGCATGGGACCAGGCAGGGGCCACAAACAGTTAATCTGTTACAACTGCGGAGGAACAGGGCACTACACTTGTGATTGTACCAACCCAACAAGAATATCTTGTTTGTACTGTGTTCAGTTCGATAATGAACCAGTGGATTGTCCTATGTTGATCAAACAGATGTGCGAAAAAGGAGTACTCCAACCTCCTCTGACTTAGAATATCCAAATGATGAGATCTAAACCTCATGAAAAAGACCCCAACATGAACATGATGCTCCGAAGTGGCACAAACATAGGGGAAGATATGGGGAAGAAACCTGAGGAGGATACATGGGTTCGCAAGGCTCTTGCAAAGTAACCTAAGTTCGACTTGGAACATGCAAAGGAAACGTTTATGGAAGCTAAGAAGAGCTTCATAGAGGCCTCTACTTCAGGTAGGAAGGATCAACCAGAGCCAGGAACGGATCCTTCTATGCTTACTACCTTTCTAGAGACATGCATGAAGTTTTTGTGCAATAATAGGGCAGTTAAAGGACTACAAGGGCTGATTACTAGGTGCGCAAGGTCGGGTGAACCGTGTGTAGTCCGAAAACTGGGAAAGCATACATTGCGCACTAGAAGGGAGATGAGATTGATGGCGCAAATTGGTGAATATGAAATGGATTAGGTAATCTTGGACCTGGGTTCCGAGCAAATGTGTTACCTAAGTAGACATGGGAATGCATGCGCAGGCCCATGTTGTAGTGGTCCCCTATTCAATTACGAATGGCAAACTAATAGAAGATTTTTCCTATGGAGAGATTGCAAGGGGTAACAGTTGATATTGAAGGCATGAGCACACAGATGAACTTTGAAGTAATAGAGATTGTTGATGACAACAATCCTCATCCCAGGTTGCTAGGGATAGGCTGGGCCATTTATATGAATGGATTTATCAACCTGAAGAAGCAGAAGATGATATTCAAGAAAAACTCCCTACGCGTAGTAGTTCCGCTAGATCTAGCCGAAGGAGCGGGCTACATTGAACCTGTGTGTGACGATGAAAACAATGATGAGATAGATTGCATTTACCAGATAATGGTGCAAGACTAGGACTAGGTGAACCCAACTGCAAATGGGAGAATCTCGTGGGAACACGACAATTCCCGTACTTTGGATTCAGATGAAGAAGTAGAACGCTGGCAAAACTAGTTGCACGAGGTGACAATGCTGAATTGAAACATGATGATTAGATCACTACGGCGTGTGATGATAGAAGTAAGGGAACTGCCAACATATGATGGAGAAACAACGTTGGATGAATTCTTAGACAAATTTGAAAGTGCAGTACCAGAACAGTAGTAGTAGGGTGCACTGGCATAGGCATTGCGTGCGACACCCGCACGATGGTGGAGTACGTATCAGAAGACTATTGGAAACTGGCACGAATGTAGAAGATGGATGCACTTACAATTTGGAAGTCCTCAACATCGAACGAGAGTTGGGCAGCCAGGACGAAGCAACTTGCACACCCACCTAGGTCAATGGGTGTAGATGTGTGCTATGCAAGCACATCCCAGACTAAGGATCGACACATGAAACTAGCTACAACAACAGGAAAAGCATCATGCACCACAAATATTCCATGTCGGAGCATTCACAATGCTATGCGGAATCATGAACAGAGTTTACTAGGCAGGATGAATTGATTAGGACCTGCACGTGCTAGCGGTTCGATGGGCCTATAAGGCCATATATAAAAACCTGAGCATGGAAATTACTCCAAAGACGACGAGCAGAGTCGAGGTTGTAGCTTTGGGAAAGAATCCTCATGCAACGACTCCCATAAGTGTGACAACATGCGCGGACTAGAGTGAAGAGATTATGCACTGTGCGAGGACGAACATATGCAGATTCAAGAAGCCATTCAGTGAGGGAACCTTGAGTTTCGCAAACTTGAAGGAGATCAGGTATGACTGAAGCATAAAAGCATATTAATGGATGAGGATATTAGAAAACTAGAAACCAACATCGCACAAGCATTACACGTCGATAGAAGGATGGGGCCACGTATGGGCAGCCCTATCACCGCACTGGAAGGGTGTCTCTGAGAGTTTTTGGCTATACTACCATGGCTATAATCGCACCTTATCTGACAAAGTAACCAAGGGAGCACACTATATAAAGAAGAACGTGAGGCACTGATTGACGTGAGGGTAATTGAGGGGTGCCCATGGACTAGGATGGTAGGTGTAGGGAAGCTTCACATAGGTGGTGTGCCCACCTAACTATCCATAGAAAGCACAGCCTCAACATGCTAGGTAGTTGAAAGAGAGCGTGGGACTATAAACAAGTATGTGGGAAGGAGGTTAAACGTAGGGGCAGTATGTCACAGGGGTTGTGGTCATGCATAAGGGGCTGCATTGTTGTGCAAGTAGGCTGAAAGGTGATTGTTGATGTCACTGTTCATGACAAGAGGTCCAACTTAAGGCAGAAAGGAGTAGGCGGTGGGAAATTAAGACAAGAATTAAGAGCTAGATTCAGGATGATTTGCCGCCAAGAAGGTATTACTGAATCAGAAGTGGGGGGAATGGTCGAATTCAAATTCAAATGATATTATAAAATCCCTTGGGATAGCCTCGAGGCAACACTTGGTTGTTTATGATTTAAGCCAGTACAGAGAATTGAGAACCAAGAACTCTTGCCACCCTCGAGTATGCGACTGAACAGATTTAGTGTAGAAATGATGACGGCTGCGAGAACTAGAGTTTGATTCATGGAAGTTACCCCAGAGCCCTATATGGTCCAGGAGGAGCTTGGAGAGGTGGCAACTGTACCAGAGATTCCAAAGTCACCACACACGTCGTAACCATATAAAGACAAGCAGACAATGGGGCCAATATGAGTATCACTGCGGAACCAACGGTTTAGTAAGTTTTCAATGGCAGAGAAGGGCAAAGCCGTCACCCTTGAAACAGAGGAGGAAGAGGAAGATTTGCAAGCCCTGATTGCACAAATTGAAGCACAGGATGATGAGGTAGAGAATGGCTCCCAAGTGCCTTCGGCGATAAAGTTACCCCCCTACATCCTCCTGTGAAAGGGGAAGGCCAAGATACCAAAGGACCTAGAGGCCACGAAGAGTGCATTCCAGACCTCACTCCTCCCTGATGAAATAAGGTTTGAAGTTACGCCATTGAGGCGGGTACCTAATATAAATTTCGAAGACTCAGACCTTGCAGATGGCGAGAAGTTCCCACAATTGGTCGTAGATAAAATGTTGAAGCAGAAATGGCTACGGAATGTAGAAAAGGATGGGCTACTCCATCTACGATGTATACCCCACTACCACCGTGCAGCCATCACTATTTTTGTTATCCGACAGCTACTGTGCCTCGTACATGATGGGTATCTCTTTCTGGAGGAGCCGATTCCAATCATGACCATTCTAATCCAGTGGATTTCTCGGTTGCCCATCAAAGGAAACGACCTCGCAACCGTAGCAGGAAAGAGCAACGACTTAGCCCTTATAGAAGCTATGAAGGCCAAATATAAGCTGGAGAAGAGGAAGCAATGGTACACAATCGAAAGCATCAAGGACCAAGGGGTGTGTGTAGCCACCCAACTATTGGCCGACAAGATGATGAGGAAATGTCGCACAGACGAAGTGCCAATGTCTATGATTGCACTAGCAGAGCAATGCATAGAGGGGGTCCAGTTCAACTGGGCATAGTTCCTCTGTGATGAGTTCTTGACAAACTGTAGGGAGGCCCAGGAGTAGGGGAAGACCTTCCACTATGAGTGGTTTCTCTTATCCATCTTGTTGGTTGCAAGAGAACTGCCAAAGGATAGCCAATTTCCCACAATTGAGGGTGACCTACCTGAACCTGCAAGGTACACCTTGCTATGGGCAACGAAATACATGATGAGGGTTCATGAGATAAAGGTGTTTTGGGTGTTTGTAGAGGTGAGTATATGAACATGGATCAATTGTAGGCCGTGCTTGTCCCCTACAGTCCATAACAGCTTACAAGGCGCAACATAGTTCAAGGTGGATATGCATAACCTGTGTATCCAGGTGCGTAAAGATCCCGCGCAAACATGGGAAAAGCTCCCGTTCATCGCAATAGATGATGCAATCTTCGGGGTGATGGAGTCCTTGTTGAGATTTTCTATTCATTAAATTTGGAAAAAATCTCATGTATGTGACAACAATAGGATTTGTTGCTAAATTAGCTCCATTTATTCTTGAGGAGAAGTTATTGCATCCTATATTTGTTGTGAGAGAATTTATGATTCAGTTTTCTACTCCCAGCTATAAAAATGTAAGCCCGTAGAGGATATTTGAGTAGAGCAGAGCTGAGAGTGCATGTCCGTCCATCAAATGATTTTAACATCATCGACGATCGTGACAAGGGTGATGAGCCTAAAGTTTCCAGCAACTCATCGACATAATACATGTAAATGCTCCCTCATCAATAATTGTTCAATGAACATTTTTGTTGAGGGATTTCACTTGAATAAGGAAAGTAAGTTGAGCTGGTAACTGAGGGTCATATCCTTTACGATTAAAGGCCATAATATTGGAATCTGTTGGGTCAATCCCACCTATTGTTGATAACAGAGCCTGCTTCTGGGAGGGGCAATTTTGTAGTACCTCAAAAGTGTCGACATAGCGGAAGGTAATTGGGCCAGGTCCTCTACTATATTATAATTATGTGCTGCTCAGCACAAGGATTAAATGTTGATTTGTGTACTACTCCCTTCGGCGGCTTTATCGTTAGCTCAGGAATGATGGGTGGCACAACTTCGATCGAAGTCATTGTCGAACTACTAGGTTGATCAATATCCTTGTTGTTCGAGAGCTGTGGATTCCCGTAATCTTTATTCCTTGTCGATATCAACGCATCATTCTTCTTTTTCGAAATGGACAACATAAGCACTTGGGATGGGGAAGCATTATCACTAGCAACTAGATTGGTTCCCGGGTTTGGAAACGGATCAGTCAATATCGTTGAGGTTTTTGAACTCCTAAAGAATTTCTTAATTTCAACTTTATGTGGACAATCTCTCGTCCTATGATCCTCATCACATATCTGACACCCCACAAGGGGTTTCTTTTTCCTAGAAGGGTTTGCAGAAGGTCTTTCAGGAGATGACTTATCCTGCTTCTTCTTTTTCCTTTTCTTTTTCTTCTTGCCCCCTGGTTGCTTTGGTTGTTTACCCTTATCAGTCGACACGAAATTAACCTTCGAGGCAAGAATTTCTTCATTTTCATTTTGACTAGAAACTGCATGAGCTTTCTTTGATGTAGCCTTTACAGTTTTCATGCTTGTCGTACTTATCACAGCATCGCCGGCATGAGAGTCTTTGTTTGATTTAGGAGGAGGAGGAACGGAAAGTTCCAGTCTAGGAGCATCAAAGATTTTGTCATAGAGCGTGCCAGACTAAGTATAGATCAAGTCTAGATATTGCGCACGAGCAATGACTTGCTCTTTAGTGACGACCCCTCCCTTTGCCACATCTTCTGTGATAGAAGGTAATAATGACTTAATAAACCATTCAGCTAGCAGCTGATCAGGAACATATGTTTTTACCATTCGACAAAGACGTCGCCACTCATGAATATGATTAGATATGTGAGTGGTCGTCGTTTGTTTGAAATTGGTAAGAAGCTCTGTTCCCATTTCGTACCTTATGGGTAACTGAAAATGGGTTAAAAAGGTTGTGGATAGGGCGCTGAAGTTATCGAATAAAGCTCTAGGTAATTCGATATACCATTTTGCTACCGGACCAGTTAACGTTCACTGAAAAAGGTGAAGCCTAATCGAATCATCATTGAGAGTGTTGGATGAACACCATAAATGAAAGGTCATGACATGTTTCGACGGGTCTTCACCCGGATTTCCATTAAATTTAGGAATATCTGACAGAAGTTTATGAGGAATCACCAGCCACCAAGGGGCATAAGAAATTGGATTTTTTGTTAGCCGATTTAGATCGGGTAACTCTAAAGTCGCCATGAAGGGAAACTGTTGATTTAGGTTCGGTGAAGCATACCCAGGATAAGATGGGATTGCCTGAGCAATTGGTCTTTGTATACCAGCATAATGCATTTGATGCTGTTAACTTTGGTAAGGTTGATGGGCATAACCATTATGATATGATTGATGTTGACTGTTTTGAATATACGACTGCCCATTACTTGCAAATATTTGTTACTCAAACCCTTGGTAAGCTTGTTGGAATTGCGGTTTTTGATATTATACTAGCCATGGTTGTGAAGCCATTTGTTGTTGTCCAATACTGGCTGTTTAACCAAGTTGAGGGGTAATGGTACCCGTTTGAGCCTGGGTCATTCCAATTAAGGAACCACTAGTCGGTGATTGTAGTTGCATTGTAGAGACAAGAGGTTGTTGTATTACGACCTGAGAAACTTGAGGTTGGCATACAACAGGCAATGCTTGTACTTGCGACACTGTCATAATGGCTAGTGTAGTGGGGATATTTGACATAGGTAAGCTTTGTTGCATTGAGTATACAACTCTTGGTTGTTGAGGTAGTATTAGCACCCAACCATTGGATGCAATTATAGCATGACCCGAATTTTGTTGCGAACTCCCATATGGTTGTTCTCCTGGAGGAAACAATGAAAGGGTATACTGCCCCCCATATGGTGGCAATTCAGTGCTTAAAGGATCGATTGGCCTTTGGGGACAGGACTACCGAAATTGATACTGTTGCGAAGGATCAATTTGTTGGGACTCAACATAAGATATTCTAGATATTATTCCGGACAAACAAATGGGAACAGACCATACTGTCGAAACAGTCCCTGGATGGACTCCATCTAGCTGTTGAGAGCTAGTTGGGACAGATGGTATACTGATGAACATTGTTGGAGTAGTAGCAGGAGGTTCTGATGTTGCTGCGTCAGATGACACAGTCCTAGATGTTGACGGTTGTTCAGACATATCTAGTCTATCCAAGAGATTTCCTAGCAATTCTATGGGAACTTGCGATGAAGGGAGACTAACTTTTGATGAAGAAGGATATAGGGTGATCTCGGCTCCAAAATGCAATGGAGTATTGGATGAAGGATCCTCCACAATATCTTCTATAGCAATCAAACCAGATGGGAGAGGTAGACTGTCAGGTCTGTAAATATTTTTGGTGCCCAAGAAGGTATAGATTCTGCGGTGAAAGATGTTTGGGGAATAAAACCTTCCGAATCAGCTGTAGATGGAGTTAGTTCAGGACTAGAAGTGTTTACCATTACGCTAGGATCAGTTCTAATGTCCTCTTGTGGTTGCAGACTTTCTTCTGTAGAGGCAGGGATACTAGAAATGGTTGGAGTAACAAGAGTCTCTGAGGATGTCGGAATACTTGTTCCAACCAAACCAAGGGACTTTGATCCAGTTATACAAGTTTGCTTTGTCCGGAATAGTTTCGTTTCCAGAGTCAAAGACAGTTGACTCGTAAGTCTCTACGAACGACGAGGTTTCAATTGACTTTATTCCACAATTGTAGATTACTTGATAAACTGAAAATAAAGGGGAAAAATGATCCCGAATTTAATGAATTTTAGACGCTTTGACACAACTTGCCTTTTCAATTTTTAAGAGTCGAGAAAAAGGAAAAAGATTACTCTAGTTGCCTTCGATTTTTAATGAGCCTGAAGTGACAAGTGCTCAGATGGAACTTTTCCTTTAAAGAGTCTGAAAAGGAATGAAAGAGACTACTCTGGAAGTCTAGACAGAGGGATTACCAAACCAATTACATAACTGCAGAATAATTTTTACGGTACGGCAGTCAATCTTCCCGAATGTTGTGTTTAGTGCATTGCGATCGATAGGGTAGCAGATGCAGCTTCCTAAGGATAAAGGATATAGCCTATTGTGGTCTCCCAATATATACTAGATGGTACGTGGGAGCACAAGTCTGTACTGGAACTTGTCATCTCAAAGAGGAGGAATCACCCAGCCAACAATGAAAGCGACAGTTACCAGGCTTTACGATGTCGGAATACGTCTCTAGCCTAGACTTCTAAATGTTGTGCGTAAGGTTCCAAAGCGTTTTTATGTTCATTGAATTTATTTTATAGTTGATCTTTATTAAGAAGTTTTCCTTTCAAGTTCACCGTGTGATGTAGATATACAATTCCTAAAATGCAATCTAAGATGATAAATAATCGTTTAATCTTCTTTTTGTAATGAAAATCCTATCTACTAAGGAAAGAGAAGCAAATTCTTTCAACAAAGAGCAGAGTGCACACACTAGATGCATTGTCCTAAATCAAAATCAACAAGCAGTCTAAATGCAAATGCATGTGCATGTATTTGTTTTCGCTTTCTTAAGATGTGAATGACAAAAAGAATGCTAAGTACAAATTTGAATCGTTTCAAGCGACAATACTAACAATTTTATTTTCAAAAAACGAAAGGAAGATAATGATGGCACTTTGCGATTTTGAATTGAAAATTGCTTTTGACACTTGAAAAAATATTAATTCAAATCAAATACAAGAGTAACAATGTAATCAACCATCAAGAACAATAGGATTCTTTTCTTTGACTGAAAACGACACTTGCGACACTTTCAAATCAAAAGACGACAGCTTGATTACGCTACTTCTTCGTAAAAGAGGACCGTAAATGGCGAACAATACATAAAAACATTTACGGTTATTTGTACTATGGAGGCTGAATCATGCAAAGGAAGGGAGTTTCCATAGAGGTACACTAATCACAGACAACAAAAATCCTTAATAAAGCTGAAGAGAGTGAACAAAAAACCAAAATCTGGAAGTAGAAGAGGTCTTATCTGATCATCGCACCTGTAACACAGGGAAAGTGCAATGCATCTCACCTACTACAAATAGGAGGTGTGATGCATCCAGATTCCCAAGAGGAGAAGGTGTGATCGTCCAGGGATGAGACTTCAACTGGGTTCTTGGTCACAGTTTGCAGCTCAGTTCAGGGATTTAACCCGAGCAAATGATAGTCAGTAAATGTAAATCATAGGGGCTGATCTAGTGAGGCTACTTGAGCCACCACCAGGGCAATTAGGATGTTTACAAATCAATTGTTCAGTTTATAAACAAAACCCGGAGATAGACTAATGCAACATTGATCTACTTTTCACCTGCATAGCAAATGCAGTTCGAAGACTAGCTGGCTTGACTTCAAGCTCCGTCTGTAAGTTTATAAAGCAAACAAACTACTCGATCCCCAGCGAAGTCACCATTTTGTTATCGGGAAATATAGTGTCTATGCAGAGCTACTAGTCCCACTAAGATGGGTAGCTATCTTAGAAACAAACATATTAAAGTTACTTTTGTTTTCCTTTACGAGAAATAGATAGGAGAAGAGCAAAGAATACCAACCTCGATCTTTCGCTTGGTTCTCTGCTTGTTCCTTCTCCCCTTTGACAAATCTTTGCCGCTCTTCCCCTGAACACTCCGCTTCAAAGAGTACCTGTAAAGTCAAAGCAGCATAATACCTTCAAAGTGCAGAGATCTACACTCATAAACAAGATAGGACCAGATATATATTGACCACATACATGCATATATTAGCAAACATACAAGAATGTGGGGGAAAACTTGAATAGCTTTATTGATATAGAGATTAGAAGAGAGGATTACAACCCATTGATCTACCTCAACGTCATCCTCCCAGTACGAAAGCCCTTCTTCACCTCATGAAAAGCTTAGATCACCCAACACTATGATATTCCACTAGGAAACCAACAACAATTCCTTACAAGATCCAATATTCCAGCCTCTAACCTCTGGATCTCTGGGATGAGGGATCCATATATAGATATTTGCAGAGGTGTGAGTCATCTCTAGGTTTTTTATTAGTGTCATTCCACTGATAGTTCTTGGTTCCACTTAGAGATTTCATTGATCTCTTTGTCATCCCTAGGCGAATTCTGAGAGGCAAGTGTCATATGAGAAGTTTCTAGAAGATTCCTTGATCATCCACTTAGCAAACTGTCTCTGCCACTTGTCTATTCTCGTTAATTGCACCCTATAGAAGGACTTTTCAGTATGCATCGCACCTCCCGTGTGTAGTAGATGCGATGCATCGCACCCTGACCATGGAGCAAGTGAGATGATCCAGTTTTGACCAATTCCGAGTAGTTTTTCATGGAGAACTTCTGGGAGATGATGTAATCAGCTGACCTTGTTCATTTAGGGTATGAAACAAAACTTTTAGGGACTTAGAAGCCCTTGGTTTATGGACATATGTGATTGGGGTTGCAGTGCCCAAATATGTCTATAACAAGAGATTTCTTTCTTTGACACCCTCCCTGGAAATGACGCCAAAAAGGTGATGGATCTTAATATTGTATCAAGATTGTTGTAACCCCAAGAGCCTCTTTTAATTATCAACTCGAGGTTTGTACAAACTTAAGATGGTTTGGAACTATATTTGCAATAGACATATTCCTCTTCTTAGTTTGAAACCCTTTTATATAGGTGAAATAAGGAAATGAAACAACTTCAAATGAGTAAAGATTCAGGTAAGTGGCCAATTTTGAGTTGTAGAAAGGAAATAACAATAATAAAACCTAATCTATATTGGTGGAAAGGAATTTAAAGTAAATAAAATCTAGTCTAATTTGTATAAATGGACATCCCTAGATTACTCTTGCAAGAAATAAATCCAATTTAATGAAAGTAAATTATGGGAAAGGAAATCTAGGCTAGTTGCAGAAATCAACATTCAAGAAGCAAGTAATGCGGAAGCTAAATAACGACCTAAAAAAACCTCAAATCAACCAAAGTGATATTAGATAATTCATAGCCTATTCTAAGACATCAATCTAATTTTACCATGAATTTGGAGTGAATCTAGGAAAGGGGAGAACTAAAAAATGCACTGCTATAGGAAATTTTGTTGTGCTACAGAAAACTTCCAACAAGCTTGTCTGTCGAGTTAACCTACCAAATGCCTAATCTAATCAAGTGAAAATTCTTCGGATTAATTTTTTTTATTATTTTGAATATTTTAAGACTTCAATCCAAGTGGAATCAACTCAAAATAGATTCATTAACATGTGCTAAAATTCAATAGAAATTTGTTGATAAAACCAGAAATTTTAGAACATTGAATTAGTAAGTTAATCTAAGTAACCAAATGCCTAAGTAAATCAAGTCAAAATGTGTGGGGTAAATTTTTTTATTAAGTTGAATTTTTTTAGACTTTGATCCAAGTCGAATCAACGCAAAGCAACTTCATTAACACGTGCTAAATTTAACACAAATTTACTACTAAAACCAAAAAATTCATAATAGTGAACTAGTGAACTAATCTAAGTAATCCAATGATGAAAATGACTTTACTACACTATGCTAGTGATGAATAACATTATTGATACCTAAATAACCTGAAAACAAACGCATTTCAATCATTTAATCAATCTAACCTATTGCCAATGAAGTATGAACACTTAGTGCCGAAATAATAAATGTAACTCTAAGGCTCTTGGGATGGCCAAGCCCAAGGATGGTCAAAGTCCTATGAATAAATTAAATCCTTATAAGTTTAAAAGGAAACAAAACTTCATTATTAGAATCAGATCAAATACATCCCTATTGGAAATGAAAGTGGCACTGCTAAATAAGAAGTCTTCATCACAAAAACACCAGAAAATCTTCTCTCTTGGAGGCTAATTAAATTAGTACTTACACAAATTGATGGGGAATAAACCTCCTTGAAAAAGGTATTCTTTCCCTTCCAAAATTCCTCAAAAGGTGGAATTGTCCCCCATAGTAGGAATCTTGATTAAATGTTGAGTTCTGGCTTCTCCTATAGCAGGAAACACATCCCTAGATTTTCTCAATTAGTGGTTCTTCAGAATCTATTCAATAATTTCATAATATCCTATTCATTTACTATATAATATTGGTCCATCTTGTAGTAGGGATCAAGCCCCTAAATTCTCTCGAATTGTAGATCTTCAAAATTTGCCCAATATTCTACAAAATAAATAATATTAGACACTTAATAAGAAAATAATCTCTAAACATTCCTAAGAACATATTGAAGTTGAAAAATACATTATCAAGTGCGTAAGGAAAGGTTTTATGTTCCTAGCAAAGGTTAGACAAGCCTTAATTTGAATCTAATTTGGAGGCCCATCACTAAGCGTACGCTTGAGTATAAATCACACTATAAATTGAAAGAGAATGCCAAGTTTAAAGGAAAAAGGAAAAAATGAAACCAAAGGGACAAGTGCGACCCATATTAACCCAGAAAATCAGCAGAGTTCCAACGTTGCCAACAGAGGCCATTCTACTCAAGAAGAAGTTAGTGGTTATGAGAAGGGTCTATATAAGTGTTGGACTTGTGGAGGAAATCACTTACGGACATATTTCCCACAACCCAAGCATGTTGTCCTGAAACAGTACAATGCATACGAGGCAGAGTCAGTCAAGGATGTGGCTTGAAATATATCTACAATTTATACAATATTGGATAATCATCAAGCCGATCATGAGGCATCAATTATAGAGATGGAAGGTATGGTATGTGACCAAGGAAATTCAGTTTTGATTGACCATGGTTGAAATTTTATTTACATCAGTCCCATTTTTATTGAAAAATGTGCACTAAATAAATAATCACACATTGAGTTTTGTCTAGTTCAACTAGCCACAGGGATGAAAAGAAGAGTTGAGTATTGGTGAGAGCTTGCTCAATTCAATTAAATGGGATTCAAACAGCTGCAAACCTCAATGTGTTACCATTGGGAGCATATTTCATATTGTTTGGTATGGATTGGTTGTACTTGCATCGAACCATGGAATATTTCTTTGAGAATACCATCAAATGCCTGGAAGAAGCTAGAAAGCATAAAGTATTGCATGGAAAGTTGAAACCTACTTTGGTGAGATTAATTTCAGCGATCCAAGTGAATAGAATTTGAAGAAAGGGATGTATTTTATTTGTTGTACAAATATCTAGTAGTGTTAATGCAACTACAGTGTCAAGAATGATGATAGTGATGTCCTAATAAAATTCCCTATTTTAAAGTAGTTTTCATACGTGTTTTCTGAAGAAATTATTGGTTTACCTCCTCACTGAGAAGTATATTTTTCCATTGAAATAGTGCCAAGAAAATCTCTAACATCCAAAGCTCCATATAGAATGATCACTCCAAAACTAATTGAGATAAAGCTACAATTCAAGGAGATGTTGGACATAGGCTACATGAGGCCAAGTGTGTCTTCATGGGGAGCACCACTTCTATTTGTAAAGCAGATGGATGGTGCACTTATGTTGGGCATTGATTATAGGCATTTGAATAAGGAGACCATCAAGAACAGGTATTGATTGCCACAAATGATTCTTTATTTGATCAATTGAGGGGAACAACAATATTCTCCAAGATTGTTTTGAGATCATGCTATCATCAGGTGTACATTACGGATGAGGATATCAATAAAACAACCTTTATAACAAGGTATGGGAATTATGAGTTTGTGGTAGTGCTCTTTGGGCTTACTAATTCCTCTGCAACTTTCTTGTGCTTAGTCAACAAAGTTCCATACCCTTACTTGAACAAGTTTGTGATAGTGTTTGTTGATGACATTTTGGTCTACTCAAAGACTAAGGAACATGAACAACATATTGCCACATTACTACAATTGTTAAGAGAGAATGAGCTTTATGCAAATCTTATTAAATATAATTATTTTTAGTCACAAATCCATTACTTGGGACATATTGTCTCAAAGGAGGGAATAGAATTTTATCCAAAGAAGGTTAAGGCCATCATGGATTGGCCAACGCCTAAAAATATGGTTGAGATTAGGTCCTTCATGGGACTGGCATGCTGCTACAAAAGATTCAGCAAAAACTTCTCCAAAATTGGCCACCCAATTACTGTGTTGTGAAGAAAAGGGAAGAAGTTTGAATGGACAATAGATTGTGTTACAAGATTTGAGCAAATAAAGTAGTTGTTAACCAATGCACCAGTACTAAGAATTGAATATCCTAAAAATGATTTTGTGGTTTTCATGAATTCCTACAAGGAAGGACTTAGTGGAGTCTTTATGCAAGAAGGCCAAGTGGTATGCTACAAATCTCAGAAACTAAATGAACATGAGAAAAAACATGTGACTCATGACTTGGAACTAGCCACCATCATCCATGCATTGAATATGTGGAGGTTTTACCTCCTCGACAGAAGGTTCACTCTAATGTCTTATCATGGAGGGACAAAAAATTTATTTGAATAGCCCAAGTTAAATGCAAGGCGAGCTATATGGTTGGCGATGCTCAACAAATTTGATTTTGAAATCAAATATATAAAAGGTAAAGAGAACAAAGTAGTTGATGCACTCAGCTAAAGAATGCAACTATGCCATATAGCATTCATGAGCTCCTATGGAATTGATCTTGAGGAAATGATCATAAAGTTGGGAAACAAGCTGAAAAATATCAGTAGTCGAAAGAGAAAGTGTAACAAGGTTCAGAGAGCACAAAAAATAGGGGATATATCCAAACTGAAAGTGGGTTGATTAAATTAAGAAACAAAAATTTTGTGCCAAATAATAGTAATTTGAAGAAGCTCATATTTAAAGAATTTCATTCCAAGACGTACTCTGCCCACTTGGGTTATCAAAAGATGTTAACATTCATAAAGAAATTATATTTTTGGTTTGATCTAAAACTGGAGGTGGCATATTTCATCTCCAAGTGAATAGAGTGCCAGTAGGTAAAGGTTGAGTGCAAGCACCCAACTGACTTATTGTAGCTTATTCCCATTATGGAATGGAAGCGAGAAGTGATTTCTATAGATTTTATGACAGGGTTGCCAAATACTTCCAAGAAACATGACACAATCATGGTAGTGGTAGATAAGTTGAGAAAAGTGGCTCATTTTCTAGTTCTTAAGTATACAAAGTCAGCTAGTTAAGTAGCACAAATATTCATTAAGGAGATTTTGAGATTACATGGAGTTCCCAAGAATATTATCCTGGATAAAGATACCAAGTTCACTTCAAAGTTCTGGACAGAATGTTATGAATACAATTTATATAAAAATGAAATAAAATAAAGATGAGTGAATAAATAATTATTATAAATATAGTTAATTAATGATTAGTTAATGAAGAGACATGTCTTAATGGACATGAACATTCATGAAAAGGCACCTGCTTAAATATATAAGCAGGCCCTCATTATAACATTCAATCATCCTTGCACATTTCATATTATTAATAAAATATTATTTACAAATACCTTTGTGTATTTTACATTTAAAGTCAACAAGTTAACTCATGTTGCTTCAGTGGTATCAAAGCCATGCAAGCCTTTGGGCATTATCCGTTGTACAATATTCCATTAACTTTATGTCCTTAAATCATTGAGCAGTTAAGTGAAATTCGAGAATTGTTTTAGCAATTAAAAAAATCATTTGCAGAATATTTATCATGTCTAAAGGAAGAATACATTGACACGAAGAAAACTAACAATGAAGAATGTTCTAACATGGAAAAATATTTTGAACATGTGTGATTAACAACTCCTTCAGGTGACATAGATAAGAATGTTGAAGAAGATAATAAAAATGAATCGACATAAATTATTCATGAAGAATCGCTATATTTTTTAGAAGGTCAAGAAGAGGTTATGTCTGCGCTTGATAATAAAAATGATATTACCAAGGTGTCTTAAATACCATGTCCTCGTGTTGCTTCCACTATGGTAGATCAAAATACCTAGGTATCTTCATCCCCATCTCCTCATGTTGCTACTACTACAAATGATAATGAGAGTGATAATGCCAATGTATCTCCATATTCATCTCGATCGGCTCCTCCGACTGCTTTGATACTAAGATGAATAATTTCCTTCTACTAACTAAAACCTCTTCTCCTTCAATGCCACTCATTGAATTTACTCCAACACAAGTACCCGTTAAATTTCCTCCACACCTGTTATCAACATTGTGTGATTATCCATTTGGATGTGGGGAGGCCCCCCACCCCCCCCCCCCACCCCAATGAATAAGGAGAGTGTCTCAAATCTATTGCAACTCTTCACACCAAATCCTCCCACACACCCAAGTATTCACAAAAAAAGAAACCTACCCACCTAATGCTGCCAAGAATGGAATGTCTTTGGTTGACAAAAATTGTGTAGAATTCAATGTTCAATTAGATATTTTGCTACCACATAAGGATAACATCAACACTATCGATTCATTGGTTGATCAAAAATCTCCTCCGAAGCTTAAAAATTTTCGCCCCTCCATGTCAAATGCAAAGATTAGGAGCGATTGAATTATGAACATAGTAGAAGGTTGTTTTTATGTCATGAAACAAGTGTAATGTGATCCAAATGGAGATCGCCAAAGTAATCGGTAGGCTCTCATCAAAGTTCAAGCATTATGGAGCAAAGTCTCTAAGCACATGACTATCAAGGAGCAAGATTTGGCTTGAAGAATGTTACCTTCATATGAAACTCCAATAGGGAGCGCTCATGGTTCTATGAACCTACTATATGACACTGATGAAAATGAAAGAAAGGTCACTTCAACTATCAGAGGTGGTAGTCTTACCTTAGAGTATGGCCTTTTAGGTCACTTAATTGGAAATTCCATTTTTGAGAAAGTTACAAAGAATGTAAGGCATGAACTTTGGGCCCAACACTCAGAAATTGGTGAAGGAAAACCCTTACTTTTGTCCATGGAAATAATGGAGAGAGTTTTCATAGATAGGTTATCCACTCTTAGCCTTGAGACCCCTTTCCAGTATCTAATCCAATGCTATAAAAGAGTACAGGAAGAGTTATGGCGATTACCTTCAATGAAGGATAAAGCATTAATCCAAAAAATGGAAGAAATTGTAAAACATGCAAGACATTTTTCTCTTTCATACATTAGAATTGTTTTGGGAAGCCTAGATATGTTTCCTCAACATGCAAAGCAGAAGTTAGCTCTCTTGGATTGGTTCCAATCTGAAGCTTATACTGATTTTCCACATATGGTTGGAGCAGTGATGGTGATGGTGAAGGGTGTTTCATGCCCCTCATTCTAAAGGAAATCCAATAGAGAAATGGTTATTTAGAGCAGCTTATAGAGGACAAAAATAAAAACTATGATGGATCTCAATTCTACATGGTTGAAGTGCCTCGCAGCGATCACAACATAAAACATTACATTCTTGGGTGGTGTAAGTTGTATTCAACTTTTCACAGTGACTGTTGTGTTGTATTTCATATTGAACTCACTAGAATTTTGTCCCAGTACTCTCGGAATTTCCACCAACATGTGTATGAGGCACGTTGCTTTTGACTTTCCACGCCATTGGTAATTGAAGTAATGTTTCAGCGCCTTGGCAACAACTTTAAAAGTACAAGCCTAAAAGCGCAAGGAGAGTCACTAAGCGGGGGCTTCAAGAGATTATTGACAACAAACATGAGAGACATGGAATTTAAAGAAAGGAATTTGTTGTTTAGTAATACATGTGATGGTCAATATGACTTAGATGAACAACTTAGTAGAACCAATCAAATGCATTTATATGATCTTTGATCATTGTTTCCTCAAATTACTAAAGGTTTCTTCACTCGAGGGGAAGGGATAAGGATCGAAAAAATTTATTGGCATGCAAGGATAATATATTTGTGAGTTTTTTCCACTTCAATGGAAATTGTCTTGCCTCATTGCTTAAGTGGTGTATTATTTGTGACAAGGAGCTCCCATTCACTATCTCTGCCAACAAATTATGTCTTTTTGGCTTTGAAGTTTTGGGACTAGGAACTCAAGTATTGCAATAATTGGCTCGAAAGCCACTGGAATTAATTGATTTAGAAATATCCCTAGATTTCATTGTGGAAAACAACTATTGTGATTTATTTGAACCATTCCCTCCTTTTCTCTTCAACGAAAGGGAAATTCTTCAGCATTTAGACATTTTAAATGACAATAAAACCCTACTAGTAGAATTATTGTTTAAAATAAAAACAAGAATATGTGTGCTTTGAGTAGTATTATAAAATCATTTCCTTTAGTTCAAGAGATGAGATTATGTTCTGATGAAGCTGAGTTAAAAGAAAAGTTGGTGAAAGCATGGTTGTCCACTACCCAAGGTCATTCGATGCAGAAATTGGGAAACAATTCTTTTGGGAAGGAAGGGTTGTAGCTTCCTTATAACATTCTTAGATCCACCTTGTGCACTGATAGGCTACCATTGGTATTTATATCTAAGCACGATGACAAACTTCTCAAAGTCGAGGATAGTTCATGTTCACGATATCTTTATCAATTCATGGTGGATATTGTGAGGTCTTTCTGCGTCGATGTATTGGAGCATGGTGGTGGAAGAGAAAAAGGAGGTCCTTTAGCTGTTGTTGAAAAGCTTGTAGAGCTTGTAGAGGTAGCAGTAGCTAGAAAATCACAAGACGACATAAGTACAACGATAATACAACTTCAACACATTTTTTATAACCATATCATACGTTGCAACGGAGTTGTCACTAGGGAAACAACCATATGAATCTTTATGGTGACTATTAGTCATAAATATAAATGAAAGGAAGAATTTTAATAATAAAGTTTCTTTATAAAAGTTATTAAAGCTACTTTATAAATTTATAAAGTTACTTTGTTAAAAAATAGTTAATTAATTTATATGTAAAAATAAAATCAAATATATATATATATATATATATATATATATAATATATATATATATATATATATATATATATATATATATATCAACAAGGGAAATGGATAAAATCTAATTCCAAAGGCAATAGTACTGATGGACTTATAACATGACAGATGAGACATGGGCAAGGAAGAAATTATTAGCGAATAAGCTTTGAGGAGCAAAGCTTCTTGAAGAAGGAGGCAATGTTATGAATACAATTTATATAAAATAAAAATAATATGAGAGAAAAAATAATAATTATAATTATAGTTAATTAATGGTTAGTTGGTGAAGAGGCATGCCTTAATGGACATGACCATTCACAAAAGGGAACTTGCCTAAGTATATAACCAGGCCCTCATTGTAGCATTCAATCATCCTTGTACACTTCATATTATTAATAAAATATTATTTACAAATACCTTTGTGTATTTTACATTTAAAGTCAACAAGCTATGTTTTATTGCTTCAGAGAACTGTTTGTAGGATTGGGAACTAAGTTTCCATTTAGCACAACGTAGCATCCTCATACTAATGGGAAAATAGATAGGAAAAACAGAATCCTCAAAGAGATATTGAGGATGTATGTAATGCACTAGACAAGGAAGTGGGAAGAATATCGTCCACTTGTATAATGTTCTTATAACAATGGGTACCAATAATCATTGAGAATGAGCCCATTTGAAGCACTTTATAGGAGAGTTTGTTATACTCCTATCAATTGGAATGATCCAATGAACAGGTTCTTATTGGGCTTGACATGTTAAAGGACATGGAAAAATAAATGAAAACTATTAAATGAAATTTTAAAGTTGTGCAAGATAGGTAGAAGAGCTATGCGGACCAGCATAGGGTTCACAAAGATTTCCAAATATGGGAACATATTTTCTGACAAGTTACACCCAAGAAAATATCCTTGAAATTTGGTTCATGTGCGAAGCTAGCACCACAATTTTACGAACCATTTGAATTTCTTGAAAGAATAAGTCTAGTGGCCTATAGGCTAACCTTTCCTCCAAAAATAATATTTCATGATGTATTTCATGTTTCATAATTCCTTAAAGGATATGTGTAGGATTCTAATTATGTAATTAATTGGTCTGTTTTACAATGGAACAAGAGGGAGATATCCAACTGAAACTTCTACCTATCCTAGGTTGAATGTAGCTTATGATCTGAAATCACTCAATAGAGCAAGTCAAAGTGCATTGGAGGCACTTTGGACCCAAGGAAGCCACGTGGGAAATGGCTAACCTGTCAGCAACATATCCTTTCTTATTTGCTGAGAAAAAGTAAATGTAAATACAATGTAAATGTTGTACATAGTTGTGTACATAAAGCTTCGTATCAACAATGCTTGGTCTAAGGAAAGTTTTGTTTGTATATGTTTATTGAACACCGAGGACAGTGTTCCCCCGAAGGGGGAGAGGACTATGACATCCCATGGGTAACATACTCCCATTTTAAATAATTGTAATTAATTAATAGGTTGGGAGGAAGGGACACATATTTCAAATTTCTTGAGGAAGGAGGTTTCTTTAGGAATAGATTATTTTAAATATCATTCCTAGTAGGTTGGGTGGGTTAAATGGGATAATTGTTCCATAAATTAAATCAAAGGGGAAAGGATAGGCCCAAGTGTCCTTTGGATCTAATAACAAGTAAGAAAAGGACAAAAACTTGAAGACAAAATGAGTTGCAATGTCCTCGGTGGCTTACTATCATGGAGCTATGAAGAAGACAAAAATATAGTTTGTTTGGAAGGACACAAGCAACTCCCACACACATGTGAATACACATATGTAATAGAGAAAAAAAAAAGGATAGAACGCTCTATCATTCTTGTGCATGTAGAGGAAGTGGAAGAGAACGCGCACTGAACAATATTGTAAGAAAATTTTCTCCAAGGGTAGAGGTGAGAGCATAGAGAAGGCAACAAATAAAATTTGCAATTGTCAAACTCTGGAGAGATAAAATCAGTTGAAGAACCCTCACAGAGGCTTTCTAGGTGAAAACATTATAGAGAGTAGTGGTTTGCTTGTAAGGCTAAAAATCCCATTAGAATCTTGTGGATCAATGAACCTAGATTGGGAAGAGACACTTCAGTACTTGTGAGGGATGATGAACCACCAGGAGTTTCCTTGTGGTTGAAACTTTGGTGATTGACTCACTGATGAACCACCTATATGAGTGATCTATTTACCCATTAGTAGCTTATCCACTGATGAACCTTCCTTAATATGGACTCTCTTATCCTGAAAGTGAGTTGAGACTCCTTGTATTGTGATATCCTAACATCGATGTTGATTTTGTATAAAGAATGAGAAGAGAATGACTAGAAGCTTGTGTGGATGGTGGATGAATGTAGAGAGGTCTTGTGGCATCCTATTTTAGCTGTCTATATTGGTTGAATTCTCCCTCAAAAGCACTCCATATCAAGCACTGGAATTAGGCTCGGGGGTGACAACAACAAGTAATAGTGTTTGTAACTTGTTTATGGTTAGGAGGAGAGTCAGATTCCCACTCCTCGTTGTCAGATCTCTTATAAGATAAGTATGCTCTTATGTTTTTTACTAGTGGTTATTATTATGTCTCTATTTTTTGCATCAAAATAATGTTATGTTGATGCTGAGGAGTATTTTTTTCCTGCATAAATTAAGAATGCCAATGTTTTGTGTCAAGATCTTATGAAATTGTTCATTTCATATGGATCTTTTGAGCTTGGAATAAATTAATACTTATAGAGCATAAAGAGATAGAAATATTTGTTAATGAAAATTTACTTACAATGACCTGTTAGTATCTCTGATTATTGTGTTTATGATTAGCACATGTAATAATAAGGAATGTGGAATTCATGCTTAGAAATGCTCTCAAATGTCTTTTAGATATGTTGTATTCCTATAAATTATCTTGAGTATGTGGGATAGTCTACATAACCTATGTGTGATGAGGTAGTTTACCTCTGCTAGTTAATTTGTTGATGGTACGAAATGGTGGGTCAAAGGGCCTTGGTTTATAGATTGCAAACTCAGAAAGATTATAATTCTTATCTATACATATATCTAAGTATATATCTATATATGATTTGTAGGCCAGGTTGGGGTTAGTTCCTGCAAGATCAGGAGAGACAATGATGGTTATACATATATATTATAGGTACTAATGGAGGAGTCCCTTGAAATCCAATCGGAGTAAAGCCATTGTACATAATGATCAAGTACCGTTGAGCCTAAATGCCTTATGTTCGAGGCTCTAAGTCTCATTAGAATCATGCACTTAGAACCACCGTGACTAAGCTAGTAAGTGGGGAATGGATTTCAAACAATCCACATTATAAGTGTTGTGGGTTGGAGTTCAGGACCTGGAGGAGTTAAAATTCCAAATCCCATAGGCCATATATCCGGATGCATTAACAAAATGCTTAGGAAAGATAAATTTGGGTAATCGAAGAGTGAGAGCTTATGGCCATGGATAACCTCATAACTTTGTTGCAAATATTTCGATGGGAGCCCCATGAGTAACCTGTGAGATTTTATTTCCAAGATGACTTGGAAGGTGGGACCATTGAGCAAGTGATTTGAGAGTAGTAGTAGAGGAAAACATGAAATAATTTGACGTGGAAGAAAGTGTGACCATGTGGTTGGAAAAACTAAGTTGAGGTGTATGTAGGGGTTGTAGCAAGGTGGGGCCAAGAAAGCTCCACATAGCTCAACATTTTTTCCTCGAAAGAAACAGCAGGGAACTGTGCTAGTAAATATCGAGATTTAATATTTTGGATGCCATGGTAGAAGTGGGCCTGAGTATGCACTATTGCAACAAATGAAGTGAGTACATGGTGGAAGGGGGATTGCCAAGGTTCCACATAATCTCGGAAGGCTTGTCCCCAAAAGAAATAAGGAGGGGCATCATGAATTATTTCTAAGTTGGGTCATGTTTTTTATATAGTCGGGTTATTACTTGACCAATATGAACAGTTGGTAGCTAAAACAATATTTCCATGTGTCAGTAAGGTGGCCAACAAGGACAGCCATGTGGGCACCACATGGGGACCATGTGGGCACTGCATGGTAGGTTGGTGAAGTGGTGCTAACTCAATGGCTAATCTCTGAATGGCCATATCTTTTCATTCAGGGTTTGTAATGGAGCAAAATTTAATATCATTGGAAAGGTCTCGATGAGATGAACACAATGGTGTCAATGATTTTAAGTTTAAAGAGAGTTTAAAAAAAGGTGAAAAATTTAGTCCCCATTTCCATCACTTGAACTTGGAGATCAATCTAGCAGAATAACTACGTCCTTCTACCCTTATATGGGGGTTGGGGATAGTAGGGGGCATGTTACACTATGGTTGAGGATGTTGGTGCTCTAGGTGGTTTTGAGTAGTAGGTATGTGTCCTAGGGATCTTGGAATGATCTAGGGACAAAGGCCAAAACTTAGGTTCTAAAGAAAGCTTTGAGGCCTTTAAAGCCATAACCAATGCCTTAAAGACCACATATGACCTCTAGGAAAAAACATTAGTTCCCTAAAAATGTTTTGTGTATTAACCATGGGTCTTAAGGCCTTGATATGGTCAAGGTGAGGAACCCAATCCATAGGTAAGGAATAAACATTCTAGTCATCCAGGGCTAATAACTTTGCCTCAACTCACAATTCTAAACCTCTCAAGGTTTTAGGTAACATATAGTTCTCAATGTACATGAATGACACCTCAAATCACCATAGATTGGCTCTCGATGGGAAATTTTTCCTTCAAGTTGGAAATATGGGCATCATTAGGACATTTTGATCCTTGGATATGGGTTTTGGGTCCTTAGACATTATCAAGGGAGGAAACCTATGCCTTAGGTCCTAGACGAAGCTTATAGGCATCTAGGGCCAACAATAACACTTTGAACCACGACAAATGATATTCCTGAGGTACCATTGGTCTCTAGATGGGAATAGTCAACATTAGAGGTTTTGAACATTTAGTATGAGTCTTTATTAACCATAGATAGGGTCAAGGGAACAAGCCCATGAGTTAGGTATTAAAGGAATCTTCTAAGTTTTTGTAGCCTAGAATGACACCTTGAACCAACAAAAATGACCTCTTGAGGGAATTATTTACCTCTAAATAGGTATATAGGTACCATTAGCATTCTTGAGCTCTAGGTATGGGTTTTGAGGCATTATAAATTGTCATGGGAGGAAACAACAACCTTAGGAATATGTGAATGTTCTAAAACATGTTCACACTCCTACTTTGGAATGCATCTACATTCTTAAAAAATATGAGCTGGCAAACATCCATGGTGATTTGATGAAAATCAAGGCTATAGGATTAGGAGCACATGCATTTTTCTATGAACACATGCATGTTTCTAATAAGGTGGTGCATTCATATGCACTCCATTGCCACATTTTTAGCATCAACTTTGTGTGGGTTCCCCTTAGTTCTCCCGCACCCCTACTCCCACTCTCTCATATTTCCCCTTCCCTTACTAAAATTTTAGTATACTTTGGCATAAAAATAAAAGGAGATGGGGTGATAGGATATTCACATAGAAGTTATGAAATGAAAAATTCATGAGACATAGGTCAATCCCTTGGATCCACTTTCCTTTCCCATATGTTGGACTCATAGCCCTTTAGGTGCTCCTCCTTACTCAATCAGCCTTGAATTCTTTATTAATCTTCAAAGATAATATTTACAAGCTTTCAAAATTACCATGGAGAGTGTACTTCGTGGTATGTAAAAGATAAATAATGAAAGGTGCACGTTTACATGACTTAAAACATATACATATTTAGATTTATGACACCTAAAGGGTTGAAACTAGGATATTACATCACTATATTAATTTATTTTGAAACTTGCAAAAAAATATATAATGTTATCTCGAGAGATTTAATGGAGATGCACTAGAACTAACATTGAATTGGTCTTGATTTCTCTAGCATTGAGGAAGGTCGCTAGAAGATGCCAAGGATGATTCTCTCTTTAGGCTTGGTTCACATTGGATTAATGTAGCAACACTAATCCAACAAATAATTAAATGATGAAATGAACTTTAATTACCCAATAGTTGAAGAAGATAATACAACGTAGATGGTGATGAGAGAGTGATCCAAGAGTATAATTAGTTCAAACTTCATAAAATTAATTTGTGGTAAAAAATGTATAATAAGATGGCAGTGTGTGGAAAACTTGAAAAGTAAAGGCAAGAGAAGAGAAAGAACCAGAATAAATTGATGATAATAAGATTCTAAATTAATAAAAAATGACAAATTTTAATTAAATTTATAACAAATTTTATAAATTTTTTATTTAAACCTAAACACCTTTAAAATAAATAAATTACAAATTATTTCATAATTATAAAAAAAATAAATATAAAAATAGCCCAAACAATCTCTTTATAAAAAATTTATTATTTTATTCTTTCATGATCCGTAGATAAGAATTTAAAAAACCCACAAGACTAATAATATGGAAGTAGAGAAGTTAAGAAGAGTCTCTAGTAGGATCACTTGTTTTAATTCTAGATTGTTCACATCTCAACACTTTTCCAACATAAAACATGAACCTACATTTAGTGAGGAGATTAGAGATAATTAAATTGTTTCTACAGTTATTTTGGTTAGATTTGTTTTTTATTAGAAAAGGATTAGAGATAATTAAATTGTTTTTATTGTTGTTTTGGTTAGATTTAATTTTATTCTCAAAGAAATATATTGTTTGATAATGTTAAATACAAGCATATTGGTATAGTGGTATTTTGTAAGTTTTTATAAAAACAAATTATTAGATTTTTTAAAAATGTTATCTTACAATTTTTTCCCTTATTCATTTTATTTTAAGAATGGGAAGATAGTAGTCACTGATCCAAATATCCATTGGAAACCTTAAGAGATAACCCTAAAATACTCGATAAAATCTTATTTTATATTTTCATGAATTTTCCAGTAAAAAAATCTATTAATCGTAATAATATTTAATATTCGTTAAAATATAAACTTTTTATTTTGAAAAATTCAGCGTGTGAATTCTTGTATGATTTTAATATTTAATATTCGTTATTAGATATAAACTTTCTATTTTGAAAAATTCAACTTGTGAATTCTCGTATGATTTTTCACAAAACACGTTATTGGACCAAAAACAAATATGTTCCTCATGTATTGAAAACGTGAATTTTGTGATTTAACCAATAATAAATGCTTTCTCCCAGTGAGAGATGGCACTAATTGTTTTGGAAAATAATTTCAATACGTACATTAAATGCTCAATTCCCAATGCGTGGGAATTTGAGAAAAAATAAATTTGAATGTCCATCTGAATGTGCTCTGAGAGCGCGGCGGCCGAGCGAAGTTGAGCCGGTAACGACATCTCACCAGAGATCGCGTTAGTGGACTGTCAACATATAAACTAAGCACAGGTGCGCTGCATACTGACGATCCTATGCATGTAGTTTTTAGCCTTTTTCCAAACCTCGTCTCCTTATGCCAGCTTTCCCATGAAGAGTCTCCCCTTGATTTTCACTCTACTCAACCGATAACATCTGTCAGAAAAGAGCTCTGCATGTCTTAGGCTTAGTTCCGCTCCCTTCCTTTCGATTGGCATTCTGACTAGAGCTTTTTCATCCCAAGCGGAAATCCTACTTCCTCCTCCCTACGTACTCATTACGCAATGGTGAGCTTGTTTGTTTCCCCACCTTATATTGGAACGTATTTTGCTGGCATTCTTATGCTTCTGGCTTCGGTTTCTATTTGGCCATGGTGTCTTTCTTCGTTTACCGTTTGCACCAGGCCCTCAGCATGCCTGCGGTTCCAGGAGACCTTAATATCACTTTAAATATGGATGAAATCTGGGGCATTTAATATCACTTTAAAAAAGGATGAAATCTGGGGCATCAATAAGAAAAAGATCCCTTTACTAATAAAGTAAAAAATGAGCTTCTAAGTACGAATTTTGTTGATATTCTCGCTCCCAAATTGCATCCGACGTGGGAAAATGGAAGAGCCGAGAAAGCTTATATAGCCAAGAGACTTGATTAGCCTAATTGATAAGATAGGCATGCCATTCTCATCGATTGAGAATGTCTTCATATCTGATAATAGACCGATTATGTTAGGGTGGAGGGAAAAGTGGTTTAGAAAAGGTTACTTTTTCAAATTCAACAGATCATGTCTGGAAGATCCAGAATTTAATGATATCATAATAAAATCCTGGAGTGTGATGTCGTCTCCCGAATCTTTTCCACTTTTAATAACTTTCAGGGACAAAATGGAATCCATTTGAAATGTGGTAAAAGAGTGGCAGTTCAAGAAAAGGCAAACAAAGAGGAATGATCTCAGGGAAATTCAAAAGGAATTAGACAGCACCTCGGAATCCATGGCTACTCATACACTATCCTTTAAAATGAGATGCTGGATAAAGGAGCTACAGAAGAAAAAACTGAAAAATTTAGAACAAGAGGAATCTTTCTGGAGATTGAAAAGTAGGGTGATATGGCTTAAGCAAAGGTGATATGGCTTATGGGTGATATGTCCTCAGCCAACTCCAAACATGAAAAGAATTCTATTTGGAAAATAAGTGATGGAAGAGGAGGTTTCCTATATTCCCAACAGGACATTTCTAATGAGGCAATGAAATTCTTTGAAAATCAGTACAAAAGATCTGAAGACTGCAAGATTCAGGATATTTTGTGGGGCATTGAAGTTTTTCCTCAGATGTTTGATGAGGAACTAAATGATCAAATTTTCCAGCCAGTATCTAAGGAGGATCTGTTAGGAACAATGAAATCATTTAAAAGGGACAAGTGCCCGGTCCAGACAGCTAGACGATAGAATTCTTCAATCTTATCAAATCTGATCTGTTAAGGATGGTGGAAGGATCCAGGATGTCAGGCAGTATCAATCGAAAATCCTCTTCCACTAATATAGCACTTCCTAAAAAGGGAGATGCAGAATCTTTCAAGGATTTTAGACCGATTTCACTTTGTAACATCGCTTTCAAAATTATATCGAAGATCATCGCTGAAAGAATCAAAGGAACTTTTTCAAAATTCCTAACAAAGGATCAACACGGCTTTTTAAAGGGAAGAAATATATTGGACGCAGTTGCAAACACACAAGAAGGTTTGTTTGCCATACACTCTAAAAAAAGTGATGTTGTCATCCTCAAGATCGATCTCCGCAAGGCATATGATTGCCTTGATTGGGGCTTCACCAGGTGCTTACTCGCAAAGATCGGTTTAAGAGCCAGCATGATTAACTGGATCATGGCTTGTGTTGAGAAGGTGAACTATGATCATCATTAACGGGATTCCATCTCCTTTTTTTCTTGCGGCCAGAAGTCTTCGCCAAGGTTGTCCCCTATTGCCGCTTTTGTTAATCTTGGCTATGAATTCGCTTAGCCTCCATATCAACAAGGCCGTCAAGGAAAACAAGTGTTGTCCACTGAAAATCTGCAGAAATAATTCAATCTCACACAATTTATTTGTGGATGATATTATTATGTTCGGAATGATATGCAAACTCACCTGGCTATTCTTTTATGAAATCCTTAAAAATTTTCAAAAGGCTACAGGATTGCAAATAAACAACGCAAAGTCAATAATTTACCACAATGATATCAACCAGGAAGAAGTTGAATGGTTATCCAACCTTTTTGGAATTGAGGCGCAATCCATCAGTCTTGGAATTAAATATTTGGGTTTTCAGATAAAAGCAAATGGATATTCAAAGATAGATTGGTAATGGATTCCAGATCGATACTACAAGAAGATTTCAGTTTGGGAATATAGATGCCTTTCTCTGGCAGGAAGAGTGACCTTGGCGCAATTAGTGTTAAATCAACTCATAGTTTACTGGGCACATTTATATTTTCTTCCTGCGAGCATAATTCAAAAAATGAATAGGCTAACTACGAATTTTACTTGGGGTGGTCAAGCGGAAAAAAGGAAATATCATCTCTCAAAATTATCCAGTATCTCTTTGCAAGAGTATGGGAGGATGGGGTTTCCTCAATCTGCGCACTTTCGAGAAGGCACTTTTATGCAAGTCTTTGTGGAGAGCGATTCATGGAGAAGGTCCATGGAGTCTCACAATTCAGAAGAAATACTTGGGCAGGAAGGATTTATCATTCTAGTTCAGGGAGGGAAGGATAAGCGCCTCTTATGGGTCTTCCATTTGGTTAAGCCTTCGTAAGATAGAAAGTTATTTCTTGAAGAACTTAATTTGGTGATTCCAAACTGGCAATAAGATCCTTATTGGAAAAGCCCAATTCCTGAGCGGTGCCAAGGAGATCAATGTGCCTGAATCTTTATTAATTTTTTTTCATAGAAAGGGTCTTTTCTTTTGGAGCAGTTTGATTGTTGGCTGGCAGGGATCTGTTCCACTTTGGAAAGAAGCTGGAATTTTGGAAATGCCAGTTGATATCGCTCTTCAATGGGAACACATCAAGACGTACCTAAGGAATTGCGGTATATTCCGTTCATTGGAATCTGATTGTCTCATCTGGAAAAATTCGAAAGGGATGAATATAGTCTGTGTTAAAGATGTATATCAAAATTTAATTGGTCTAAAGGAGTTCCCTCACAATCCTTCTTTCCCTCATATATTTTGGAAGGCTGGATGCCCTTCAAAAATGATTTTCTTCTCCTGGCTGACTTTCCATAACAAGAATTTATCTTGGGAAAAGTTAAAGAAGAGGGGATGACAAGGTCCTGGTTTATGTCCTATATGCAGGTCAGAGGAGGAAAACAACTGTCACTTATTTTTAAATTGCAAAAGATCTCAGCAATTATGGCAAGCTTTGGAGAATTGTTATGGAATTCAGCATAAGTCACACGCTTCAATTATTGAAGCATTTCTTTGGTGCAGTGAGCAAAAGGAGTCATGGAGAACATTATTTACTATCACTCTGTGGAGCATTTGGAAGTGGCAAAACAACTATATTTTCAATGACGGGAAATCTCCTTTCTTGGAAATATTTTTCAATATTGTTTCTCTCTTTGAAGCACTCCTGCAAAAGACTCTTAAGCAAAAAAAGGAGGCCTGTAAAGAACTTTCAAAGGAAAACACAATTTTTCCAAGGACATACTTCGACGAAGCTGAACATATAGGTTCTTGTGGTTGTGCAGTTCACATTTTAGCAAATGAAAATAACCAATTTTTCATCTATTGGAACAGGGGGAGAGGCTCCAACAGCAAAGCGGAGGCGATGGCCCTCGTTGGCCTTTTAAATTTTTGCCTCTTTCTAAACATTCAGAATGTCTCAGTGTTTGGAGATTCAAAAGTAATGGTGGATTATGTCTCAAGAAAAAATAATATTTTTATGCCACACCTAGTAGGATGGACAAGATCAGTTTTTTCTGGGGAAGTTTGGATGGATGCTCAATTCATCATATCAGCAGGGCTCAAAATCAGCAGGTGGACTTGTTGTCAAATAAAGGTCTTCATTCGGCTCCAAGTTCTTGGTTTTTGCAGGTATCTTCTAAAGGGAAAATTTTCACTATTCAGGAATTTTCTCTTCTCGATTTCTAATTTTATGAAAACAGTCTCACAGGGATACATGGGTTTTCTCCTTCGCCTTATGTTTGTTTTAAATTATGTTGCTTCTTGTTTCTTTTCCGCGGAACTTTTTCTCCTATGGCAACTCTATGATCTAATAAAATCTTAAAGCTGGATGTTAGTCTATGATCTGTTTGGTTTTCCTGGCAACTCTATGATCTAAGAAAATCTTGTAACTAGATGTTAGTCTATGATATGTCGGTTTTCCTGGCATAGCCTTACCATTTTTTTGGGATATGTTCCATGTTTTTTCTTAAAATGATCCAACTATATGGGTCATATTCAGATTTACAAGCAAATGTACAAATATGCCTCTTTATATATCTTATATAATACAATTCATGCTTTTTCATCCTGAAAATAAATAAATAAATAAATAAAAATAATTAAATAAATAAAAATAAAATAAAATAAAAATAAATAAAATAAAATAAAAATAAATAAATAAATAAATAATAAATAAATAAATAAAATAAAATAAATAAATAAATCTGTGAAATTGAGCATAATTCAGAATTTAATTCATTGCAACTCTCTTCCCGTTGAGCATAATTCATACACAGAGAAGTAATGCTCTCTCCCACCATCAATCCCTCATCATTTTATCACACAAAATACACCTCACCCATAGACATACAATTAATCCTTACGTACACGAATTCAACATCAACAAGCTTTTATACAATCCTTACGTACTCAATAAAAATACTTTCTTCATTCACACAACTATACAAGTTTTACAGATGCTCGATCTAAGCCTAATTTGCATTAATTGGCCTTTGATTCCCCCTTTCCATATGTGGCCCTTACTTCACTCCACTCCAAGCATTCATTCCATACTCTCCTTTGTTGCTCGTACTTTTAGAATGGATAAATATACAAACAAAGATAAAACTGAATTAATTTAAGATCCTACAAATTCTCAACTCTTCTAAACAAACTCCTAACATCCTTTCACAACTCTTCTAAACAAACTCCTAACATCCTTTCACAACTCTTCTAAACAAACTCCTAAGATCCTTTCAAATCCAAAAATCACTCACCAACCACCCATTTTAAACTCTGCCTCTAAGGGCAGATTCCATCTCAACAAATCTAATTCAGTCTAACCCAATTTCACACCTCACCTATAATCACTCTTAGATAATTAAGTCACTTTCTAGAATTTTTAAAATATAATAATTTTAAATAGAAGATTCTTAATTATTCTCAAAAATAAAAGACCCCTCCTTATCTAAATAAAATATTGCTTTTGAGAGCTAAAGCCCCTACATCACATTTTGGAGTTAATTGTGGTTGTTATGGTTGTTCTCACATTGAAGCAAGGAAGAAAACTTCCCATTTTCGAGCAGTGGTGGAGGAAACTTGCCACCTTGAGCTTCGGTGTTTTTTGTATTGTAGCTATTTCAATTTCACAGTGGGGGGTGGCCGAAGTCCCCTTCGCCAACGCTCCCTTGGATATCTTTCCTTGGACCCTGATTGGGCTTGTGTTGCTATGAAAATCTTTAGAGATTCCCTCCGATGTATTTTTCAAGTGAATGGGGAACAAGAGGAGAGTTTGTTCATGGGGATACGCTTGACGTGGCATGAAGAGAACTTCTCTAAGTGTGGGTGCTCAAAATAACAAGGCTTAACTTGAACTTCCTCTCCACTAATCTTAGTTTTAGGTGCTCTATAATGATACTCCTATCCTTCGTTAGCTTGGTTTATCTAGCATTTTATTTGGTATATAGTTTTAGATCCTTTATGTGCTCTATTATTTTGGTCATATAATATCACTTAGTGCCCCCTTCCTCATGCCCATGTATCAGCGTCCCCCTCTAAATTGATTTTTACTAGAAAGGCTTATTATTTCTCCGTGCTTTACTAGACCCCTCCTCCATCTCTCAAGCCCCACATTGGCCTCATCACGTGTAACACAACTTTGTTCTCCAAGTTGACTCTCACTCCTTTCCTGCTAACTTAGTCTATTTCTCTTTTCTGGCTCCACCTCACTCCTCTAAACTACCCTTTTCATTCTTAATTTCGTAACAAATTAGAAGTTGACAAAGCTCCTCTAGGATTGGAGAAGGAAGTTCTAGGGCTCGTTTTTATGCTCATTCTACTACACAAAGATATCATTAACATACCTTGAATCATATCCAACTTGCAATGGACCATGCATTTCTATGGCCATGGTCAATAGAAATAACTACATGGATGTAAAAGATATCACCTCAGTTGTTGAATGGATTCTAGATCTTGAACATACCCATGATAGACAAAATTAGTACCTTTGTACCATGGAATTACACTGGCATATCAAAGCCCCTATCGACAAAACTCTTGTGGAAAGAGATGACACCAAAAGGGAGCTTTCTCTTCCGTTAGATGTGTTGGGATCACGATTGCCATTACACCAAAACCCGCAGGTGTTAGTAAACGGACGCATCGCCAGAGTTAACGAATCCTCAAGAGGCGGTTAGTCCATGTCACGAAACACACGGGGAGTGCTGGATTATCCAATGCCCAACAATCTCCCCCCCAGCGCGAGCCGGGTGTGATTTGAACTTGAGACCTTTGGCTCTGATACCACTTGTTGGGATCACGATTGCCATTACACCAAAACCCGCAGGTGTTAGTAAACGGACGCATCGCCAGAGTTAACGGATCCTCAAGAGGCGGTTAGTCCATGTCACGAAACACACGGGGAGTGCTGGATTATCCAATGCCCAACAAGATGACATTCAAGCAGAACACAAAGAAATGTCCCTAGAACATAGGGAAATGACCCTTCGATTGGCCATGATCAAGGTCATCCTTTCCAAAGGCAAGGGCCTTGCTTCATCGGGCACTCCAACATCGATACATGTTTCCACTTCAACTCAACCAATGCTATGGCTTTCCTTTTGTTTTTGTTAGCTCATCTCTGAGCCTTTTTAAATTTATTATTATCATAGGTTATGAGCAACATAACTACAATTTTGTTGTGTTCAAATATATGTATCTCCATAGAAAATATAAGACTTGTGATATGTCATGATTAAGCTACAGTTTATGACAGATTCACTTCTCTTTTTAAACAAACACATTGTTTTTCTACGAATAATTTAATTTCCCAAATAACATACCAATGTGAAAAAACTTAATGATATAATGTAATTTTGTGACTAACCAATAGAAATTGAACTTTACCAAAAACAAAAAAACTAAAAACTAAAAAAAATTCAAAAAAAACTTCAAAAAAAAAAAAAAAACATTATATATTAATTTAAAAATATAAAATAATTGTTTATATTATAAAATGGTTGAACATAATGAAAACCAATAATCCTCAAAAACTTGAAGCAATTTGAATCTACCATTTTTGACCCCTATTATCAATACTTGAATGAATAATTTAACCAATCAGGTTAACTCTTAAAACTGAATAACTAGATAATCAATAACTTATATAACTTCACTACAAAGTTAATTCATTATTTGTTTTTAATATAAATCATTTACAAAACAATTAGTTAAATAATTAATCTTCTTTCTAGTTAGTTTTTTCTTCAATAAAAAGTCATGCTGGTTGTATAATTCATTACTCAACTTTATTATAGATTTTATCAATAAACAATGGGAGTTGTCTTTAGTGGGAATTTTTGGAAGCTTTTCTGGTGAGTTTTTCCAACGAAATTTCTCTAAAATCCAGCAGCAACTTATTGAAATCACAAGTTTGTTGGGTAATTCCTGCACAATCAAAGTGTCTTAGGGGTTTTTAGAGTGCTGAATCCAAATATGCATTTAAAAAACAAGTTTAAATAACACAAATCAAGATTTCACCTCAAATTTTTCTAGCGGATTTCGGCATCGGAAAGTTCAAAAAGTTACACTAAAGAAAACTCCTAAACAATATACCTATCATATTTTTATATCAAAATATTTTATATTAAAAATAAAAAGATATATATTTTGTTTTGTCAATTTGATTATTATATAGTCAGCAAAGTTTTCACATATTTAAAAAATATCTATGTTTAATATGATAGTAGTATCAGTGTGTCAATTTCATTTTTAATTTTATTTTTTTTCTATAAAATATTTTTGACTCTTTTTATTCTTCATCAAAAGCGAATGAGATTATGATTTACTTTATAGAACTAATGCAGTCATAAAAATTAAATAGTTTGTAAATACTGATAAACATAAATTCATAATAAACATCAAAATACTTATTTTATCATACATTTCACATTGTTAAAATTAAAAAAAAAAATAATTAAACTATAATTTTATTTTAAATTATTCTTAATTATAAAGATAATTAAACACGAAACAAGATTCGTAACCATAGAGATTATCCTCACTTTACCATAGAGATTCTTAGTTTGTAAATAGGGTCAATACTATGGGTTATGTCCAAACATAACTCACTTCATAGGGCACTTGTTCATATCACATTTTTTTTATTAATCAATTTAATTAAAAAAGTAAAAATGACATAACTACTTTGAGATAAATATCAACCATTGATTTGCGTATACTACAATGAATATTCTAGAATATTTCATGGGGCTTAAATCCCCACCATCCACATAATAATTATTGATAATTAAAGTTATAGAAACTTAATTCCAAGATAGACATGCCTATTGGTCTAGCTATATAATAATGAACCATCTTTTTATTTATATGCAAGTCATGCTATTATAAAAATATGACTATTTATCTAAGTAGTTTATTTATATATTTGTATACAAACTAAATTGAAAATGAGATTTATACCTCAAGAGATTTGATCCCTCTCTAGGCTTGGTAGATCCAGAGTTAAGATGGATCTAGGCTCGTTTAATTATTAATTATAATTAATTATAAGTATAAATATAAACATAAATATAAATATTTTTCCGTCTCTTAACACAACAATCTCATGACTACAAAATAAAATTTTCAATAATATTATTAATTTATTGATTACGATACTACTAATATATTTTTATAAATAATGCATTTCAATAGAAATAGTAGATAGAGTAATCACTCTCAAGCTCTCCATGGACTTCAATCTTGCTAAGGTCACCATGGGCCTGCGTTGGAATGAGATGTTGTTAACCAAGTGCTTTATTTCTCAATAGAATGTGACCAGGGATCAATGTGGTCAGGCTTTCCAAGGGTTTTGGGTCCCTCTTGCCCCCTGCAAGTATGGTGTTTTTTGTCGATTTCTTACCTTAATAATGTAAACTTTGAAATGAGAACCGACACGATTACCCATTTTTTGAGATAGCAAAAAAACCAATTGATTTAAAATGTGTTGATTTAGAATACATCTTTTTTAGCATATTTTTGAGACTTAAATTTTTATATATCAAATATGAACAATTTATTAAAAATGTTGGTGATTTTCACGTTGATTTTGAAAAGTGTTGATGCAACATCAACTACTTCCTTTAAAAATTTTCTAATGTATTAATTGTCGATAATTTTTTTAAATTTTGGTGATTTTCACCCAGATTTTGAAAAATATAAACAATTTTTTTAAGGCATATATTTGATGCTTTAAATTTTCTTATGTCTTAAGTATGCATAATTTTCTTTTTAAATGTTGATTATTTAACCATTTTTTAAGTTGTCTTATTCCTTTTATTGTTTTTCGTCCTAACATGTTTGTTTTTTAAGAGTTTTCTAAACATGTGATTTTGTTTTTCTTTGCAATGCTTTTTTATAATGAAATTTTTGTTTTTTATTGCAAAATAAAAGAAATAATAATAATATTATTATCTGGAGGTTAGAAGTTTTTATATATTTATTTATCGTTAATTAATACTTCAATGGACATTAAATAATTGTCACTAAAAAATAACAGTTAAAACACTGGACAAAAAATATGCATTTTGCAGATCGTTTCGCTAAAAATAACATGTTAAACAATAAAAAATTATGAAAAGATTGAATTTTTTCTTTTGAAAAATAAGAAAAATTTATGATATTTTTAGGAATTTTATATAAAAATTTAATAAATTTTGATTTTTTTTTTCTAAAAAAAATGTTAAACTTTTAAGTAAAAGTGACAGGGAAAAAAACAAAAATAAAACATACCCATTTAAAAAAAAAATCATTAAATCTAAAAAGGAAAAAAAATGTTAAAATTTAAAATACTAAAAACATAAACAAAAAAACATTGAAACTATTTAAAATGAATAAATAAATAAAAACATATAAACAATAAAAATAAAAGATGAAAGAATCTTTATACCAAACGGGATCCAAGGTCGGAACGGATCATGGTGGCCACCTAACAGCACTGAAATGGTGAGGTTCGGAGCCCTCTGCCATGAGGAAACAGAGATCCATTAGTAGAAACAGACATGGTAAATGTTATTTCTTACCCCTGTAATTTTTTCGTCATCGAATGACCATTCCTAGGGCATGCTGTCACCGACTGCTAGTTGTTGCCCTAGCCCTTCGACTGCTACTCCCCCCAACCGTTACGGAAGCCTTGTTCCCGCTGTAGCATGGATACTATGGACCTCGATGAAGTGGACTACTTAGCTGACCCTAACCCTAACCAACAAATTTTTAGTCGTTCAAACCCTCTGCTGACCCAAACTGTCCCCCGTAATCCCTCCACACCATTTCCCAATAGTTATCTGCCTGTGGTTACCCTACATGGAATTTCCTCTCTAGCCTCCATTTCGACTACCTCTCCATAGCCTCACCAAATCTGGACTGCCCACCCCTCTCTCTGGCGACCCCACATCTATTGGTTGCATGCTCACCCTCCTCCCCACCTTTCGAACCCTCCCCTCCTGGCGAACACCTCTATGATCCTCGCTTTCCCTCCTCATTCGGACCTGCCCCCCATGGAGACTCGGCCCAGCACACCTTTCCGAATATCCCACCCACCACTGCAGAGGCCACAAACTCCAACTCGCCTTCTGGGTGCTTCAAAACCCCTGTTGTCAAAGTTTGTCCAATTTCTCAAGGTCCACAGCACGCGAATTTGGGCTCTACTGACCCACTTTTGGATCATCCCACTGCCCCTAGAACTAGCAAAAATAATTCTAAGTGTGTGAGGGCTTTGTGGAAGGACTTCACCCTCACATTTGGTGACGGCCTCACCATAGGGGAAGTGGTCAACACGGCTAGGAAGGTCCTAGTGGGTAGGGTCGGAGGCCAAACTTATTTTGCAGAGCGACTCAACCACCAGGTGAAGGAAATATGAGGAAACATATTCAAAGACCTCCTCGAGGTTCAGATCCTACCCCGAGGCTAGTTTTCCCTACATTTCTCTCTGGAAGAATACACCTCTCTGGCCTTCTCTTGCTATTGGCACATTGACATGGCCTTGGTATTACTAAAGTGATGGAGTCCACTATTCGACCCTGAATGAGAGCAAATCGGGGCCAGACCACTATGGGTGAGACTACCGGGGCTCCCACTGCAATACTGGTCCGAAGATGTATTTGTTTGCATCAGAAATACCCTGGGTACCTATCTGGACTCTGGCAAAACCAAAATTCAATCTAAGAATAGAACTCTAGCTCGCATTCTGGTGCACCTAGACATGAGGTAAGGCCTGGAAGAAAAAACCGCCCTCCAATGGAGGCATTTTGTTATGAAACCAGCTCACAAAAAGATAGAAAAGATAGATCAATGCCTTAGAATTCAGCTTCTTCAAGGGGTTCATAACACATTTCACCAGAATACCAATATTCGATTATGAAGGAGTCCCCTTCAGGTGTCGAAGATGTCACAAAGTTGGACATATATATAAGGAATGCCCTCTGGTGTGAAAGGACAAGGAACCCTCTACGGGAGTTGAGGTAGACACAGGGTCGCACGCTAAACCCACTTTGAGACCTCATGCATCTGCTGTTGCAACAAATTTCGAATTGGCACATCCATCTCCTTTGGATTCACTCAGCGGACCTCGTCCACCCTCCCAGCCGAAGACAAGAGCTCGGGCTGCTGCTGAAGTTTCTCATACATCGGGTACTCCCTCTTCCCCTATCTCTGATTTTATTTCCTCATCTGCAACCTATACATTGCATGTGCATGTGGCATCATTGGGAGACACTCTTACCCCCATTCCATGTCCCTTCTCCCATATACAAACTACCTCCTCCTCCACCTCCCCATCCATCCCTCTTGTTCCCCCCTTTACTCCCAAAACCTCCTCATCCCTCCCCCCTGTCTCCCCTCATCCATACAACCTTAGATCCAAACTTGTCACTCCTAAAGACAGCAGATCCAGCCTCGACTTGGGCCTACTATCGACCTCTATGAATCACAAACCCATCTGGGGTCAGAAATCTCATATATCCAAATTTATCCTGACAACAGAGGTGGAAGTCGCCTCTGGCAGGAAAACATCACTAAACCAGGTACTTAGAGAAATGAACACCCCTACAGAATTTCCTCCATGAAGTGCCTATCTTTCAACTGCAAGGGCATGGCTAGTTCTCCCAAAAAACTAGCCCTTAAAAGACTTCTCAAATCTGAATCTTTAGACATCATCCTCCTACAAGAAACCTTGGGAGAAGCTTACCTCATCTCTCGCACTCTCGGCTCTCTGAAGCCTGGCTAGATTTTTCAATCCTTGGATGTTATTGGACGATCTGGAGGCTTGGAAATTGGATACAACCCCCCATACCATAAACTTCAGAGCTCATGGGGTGGGGATGGGTTCATGAGCATGGATATCTTTGCCTATGATCTGGGAGTGGACCTGCGTATTGTCAATATCTATAGACCATGCCACCATAGAGAGGCTTACTGGAATTGGCTACTCAACCTATCAATTATGGCCTCAGATAATGTTATCATTGGGGGCGACCTAAATTTCTCTGTTGGATATGGAGAATCCTAGGGCACCAATGTTCAAATTGAGAGGCTCACTGAATTAATGGAGAGATTATTGGAACAACACCACTTGATGGATATTTTGATGAACAAACCCCTCCCCACCTAGAGAAATCAGTGCATAGGTGAAGCAGCATTAGCTAGAAGGCTGGATAGATTCCTGATAAAGGACTCTCTCATACAAAATCTATCTCTCTACAGACAATGGGTGGGATCTGGTGGTATCTCGGATCATTCCCCCATATTCATGGAGATCTCGGGTCCACATAAAAAGCCATGGGCACCTTATAAATTTAACTCCATCTAACTAAATGACCCATCCTACATTCATATGATAAATGATTTTTGGAAGCTCCATCCCCCATCTAGAAGCAGCACTTGGGCTGAAGGCTTCTGCTGGAACCTCAAAATGCTCAAAAATATCTCTATCAAATGGGCAAAGGAAAAATCCAAGAGAGATGAGAACACCCTCATTACAGTGGAACTTTCTCTGGCCTCACTTCTGGATGATCATAATACAGGGTTTACATCTACAGAGGCCAAGGATAAGCTAATTGCTCTAGAAAACTAACAGATCAAAATCCTAAAGGAAAGAGAAGAAACGTGGTGCCTCCGAAGTCTAGCAATCTAGCTACAAGCAGGGGATGAAAACAAAAAGTTCTTTCAAAACTATGCTAAAGGAAGGAAAATCTCAAACACCATCTAGCATATGCCCTAAGAAGATGGAAGCATGGCATCTACTTTCAGTCAACTTTCACAATTAGGATCCACTCAATTAAGAAATCTCTTCAGGGCTCCCTGTGAGGCTTCCATTGCCGAAATTGTCCAAACAGCTGGACACTTTCCCAACTTCATTGATGAGGAAGCTTATGAAGATATCAATACCCCGATCACTCTAGGGGAACTAGAAGGAACGCTTAAATGGTTCAAGAAAGACAAGAGCCCTGGTCTAGATGGCTGGCCCATAGAATTCTACCTTGCTTTCTATGACCTGATTGGAAACAACCTACTTAAGGTGGTGGATGAATGCATAGTAAGAGGGTGCATGTATGATGCCATTAACACTACATTCATTGCTCTAATATCTAACTCCGACTCCTGATCTTCTTTCAATGACTTCTGGCCTATCTCTCTACAACAGCTTGTATAAAATTATAACCAAGATCATAGAAAACCGGCTCTGCCCTATCCTGTCTAGTCATATATCCTCTAAACAATTTGCCTTCCTATAGAATAGACAAATTCATGAAGCCATAGGCACTACACAATAATCCCTTCAATCTATCAATTGTAAAAAGATCGAAGGTGCCATTCTTAAGATCGATCTAGCCAAATCTTTCAACAAGGTCAATTGGCTATACATTAAAAATGATCCTCACCCACTTGGGGTTCCCTCCACCTTTCATCAACTCAATCATGTGTCGCATAACCTCTGCCACCTTGAATGTCCTCATAAATGGTGCTACTTCACATTTCTTTCATGTTGAGAGAGGCCTTCGGCAGGGATTTCCACTTTCCCCTCTACTCTTTCTTATTGTAACGGAGGCCCTAAGAAAGTTCCTCACAGCAGCCAAAAAGGAAGGTCGACTTCATGGTCTACATTTGAATGCACTCTGCCACCTCACTCACCTTATTTTTGTCGATGATGTCCTCATCTTCCTAGATGGTAGTTAGAGGGACTCATCAACCTTCCATGACATCCTCAAACTCTTTACAAAATCCACTGGCATGGAAGAAAATCACTCCAAGTCTACCATCACTCTCTCCTTCACTCCCCCTTGGAAACCAGAAATGCAGCCCGTCTTTTCCCTTTCCAGCAACATATTATGGAGGATGGGCTAAAATATCTGGGCTTCCGGCTTAAACCTCACAACTATCATATTGCAGATTAGAATTATCTCATCAAAAAAGTGGAGAAAAGAATAAAAACTAGAACCATCACTTCCTTTTAAGAGCAGGTCAGTTAGTGCTCATAAAATATGTTTTGGAAGCCACACCCATGTACTAGATGACTTTTGCATGGATCCCTAGAGGGATACTAGCTCGCATCCAATAGATCTGTTGTCGTTTCCTTTGGAATGGATACAAAGAAGGCAAACCCTATGCATGGGTGGGATGGAAACAAATCACCCTACCAAAAAAATGGGGTGGATGGGGATTAAAAGACCTCCATACCTTTGCACAAGCACTTGCAGTGAAAATGGAATGGTTCTTACTCACTACTCAGAGTCTTTGGACCAAGGTTATTTATCATAAGTACATCTGGCCTTAGAACCTCATGGATTGGATATATAACCCAACCTGCCCTCGAACTGGGATATCAACTGTTTGGAAATCCATTCTCCATACCGTGCCCAGCATCTGAGAGGGACTTGCCTGGAAAATCAAGGAAGGCAACATGGATCGCAAAAGGCTGGATCCATGGTCTGGTGGGGGTAATATGCACTAGTTACCTCCTGATCTTATACTATTCTTAAATCAAAGGCAAATTAAAATGATTGGACAAATTGTAGATAGAGGTAGCAGCTCCAGTTTTGAACAATTCTGGTACACGGCTCGACACCTGGGCATACCGGGACCCTGGCATCATATTTGGGCGGGATATATACATGCTCTAAATGAAATACATGTCCGCATAACAGAAGGTACTGATGAATTAATCTGGTCCCCAACAGAGAATGAGAAATACTCTCTAGAAACATGATATCAACACCTAATATGGGACCATCAACAACCAACTCTCCTTGAATGGTGGTCTAAAATCTAGAAATTGAAAGCCCCCCCACGAGCCAGAATTCTCATGTGGAATGTGCTACACAACAAGACACCAACGGGTGAAAACATCATGCGCAGATCGCATTTTGGGCCACACAGATGTGTCCTCTGTACTCAGGCAGCAAAGACAAATGAGCACCTCTTCTTAACCTACCCCCTCACTATAAAACTTTGGCATCAAATTGTTCACCTCCTCCAAAAACAGGGCAGCTGGCAAGGTCTGTCGATCACTGAGGCGTGGGAAAATTGGAATAGAATACACATAGACATCAAGTCCTGATGCATACCCCTCCTTGTATGCTGGAAGACTTGGTTGGCTAGAAACAAAAACATTTTCCAAGGTTGTCCAGTACGTTGTCCTCTCATCACTGCAAAGGTGATCGCTGCTTACCAAGGAATACCTGAAGAGACACATCCTTCTACAACTCGCCTACACACCCCTGGAATTGATCGAAATACCCCATTGGCATACTTCGATGGAGCAACCCAATCTCATGGATATAGAGGAGGATCACTTCTATACCTATCTGACCAAAACTATTACAAAATAAAAATGGGATTGGGGGAGGGTACAAACAATTATGCGGAACTGATTACCCTCAGGCATTTACTGCATTTTGCACTTGCAGAATCATGCAATAACATTCAAATCTTTGGGGACTCAAAAATCTTCATAAACTGGCTCAACTGCAAAAATACATGTCATGCACATTCCCTCAGAAATATTCTGGATGAGATCATGGTTTATAAGGCACAATTTAACTCTATAATCTGCCAACACATTTATAGGAAATATAACGAGGCTACTGACAAGCTATCCAACAAGGCCACGGCACAACCGACAAGACTATGGATGATAACAGAACAACATGGAGCAGAACAATATCATTTTTACCATCAAGCTTATATTGATAGTTTTTATCCCCGGAGGGATCAGGCACAAATTTTTTTATGAACATAATGGCTCAGTTTTTTGTTATATATGTATATATTTATGATGAAAACCTTTTCTGTTTTATGAACTCTGAATCACCTTGTGTGGTGAATGTGTACAACTCTCTTATGTTTATGGCTTCGGCACATAATATTTTTGACCAACTATGAACTGGTTTCAACCAACAGTTATGGATATGCCTATGGCATCTACTATATGTAATTTTTCAAAACTAATGAAAGATTACGATTTTTCCTTGGGAAAAAGAAAAACAATAAAAAAAATGAAAAAAAACATATGAAAAAATATATAAATAAATATATAAGTAAGCCCCAAGGGTTAGCTCGGCTAGTCAAATAAGTGTCTCATTGTTTGGGAGGTCACAGGGTCAATTCTTCCCAAAGCCCTTGGGGTTAGGCCTAGCTATTGGTCACGAGGATTGATACCCTTGATCAAGCTCAGATATTTATGTGGACGTAGTGGCTACCCAGTGACTGCGGGTGTTCGTGAACCACCAGGTAAAAGAAAAAACCCAAGGGTTAGCTCAACTGGTCAAATAAGTGCCTCATCGTTTGGGAGGTCACAGGGTCAATTCTCCTCGAAGCCCCTGGCGTTAGGCCTAGCTATTGGCCATGGGGCTTGATACCCTTGATCAAGCTCAGATATTTCAGTGGACATACCGATCGCCCAGTGATTGCGGGTGTTTGTGAAACACTAGAGAAAAAAAAAAAAAAAAAAAAAAAAGTAAAAGTAAAAATTACGGGTGAGGCAAGGAGGCCCAATTCTCATAATCAAGACTCCCCCCTCCACGGGCCTGTTTGGCCGTGGGGATGGGCGGGGGGCAGCACTGTGTGGGTAGGGAAACCTCGTCCCCTGCTCACGTAGGCTTGCCCCTCGCTCATTCCCACAACGAAATGGGCCTAGGGAGGGGGAGGCCTGATTCTAAGAAACAGGCCTCCCCCTCCCGACCTTAATTTTTTTTTTTTTTGTAAATTTTTAATTAGTTTTTTCAATTTTTTTTAATTGTTTAATCTTTTTGTTTTTTAATTGTTTATTTTTTTTTTTTTTATTATGTTTATGTTTTATATTTTTTAATATAATTTCATTTTTAATGTTATTTTATTGATTTTAACGAGTTTCTTTTTTATTTTTTAAAAAATTGACCTAAATATTTTTATATTTAATTTTGAAGGATTTTCTTTTAAATTAATCATATTTTCCTAATGTGTTTTTTTTAGTTTTTGAATTTTTTTTTTAAAATTTTAATGTTTTTTATTATTTTGTTTTTGTGATTTTTTTATTAAATTTTTTAATTTGTTTTTTTGGGTAATGTTTTATTTTTATTTTTGGGTAGGTTTTTTTGTTTTTTTTTAATGTTTTTAATAAAAAAAATTCCAAAGGAAAAATTGTAATCTTTCATTATGTGGAAAAATGACATGTAGTAGATGCCCAAGGCATATACAGAGTTGTTGGCCCATGGCCATTTTAAAATACATATCAGTAAATTTGTTGGTGAATGCCATTCACTATGGGTATTGTTCAAAAAAGATAAACCTGTACATAATAACCTCGTAGAGGTATTCATTCTGTTGAGCCATATGTGCATATATATCATCAAAAAATAGATACACAGTTTTTATGAAGTATTAAAAAAAACACAGTAAAATCAAGGCCTTTCCCCCTTATGATATTCATGATCTATATAAGGATGGTGATGGTATTGGTATTGTTCAGCTCCCATCTGTTCTGTGATTCTCCACAAGTCTCAGGGTAGTAGCGTGGCCTCCTTGGAAATCCGGTCAGCGCTTTCATTATATTCCCTATATATATGATGACATGAGATTGAATTAAAAATTTCTTTGAAGATGATGACTTCATCCAATATACTTCTAAGTGAATGAGCATGACAATAATTTTTATTGTTGAACTAGTTAATTATGATTTTAGAATCCCCAAAAATATGAATGTTTGAGCAATCATGTGCTAAAGCAAAGTGCAGTAGATGTCTGAGGGTGATTAGCTCGGCATAATTGTTTGTCCCCTCCTCCAATCCCATTTGAAATTTGAAAGGGTGTTGTTCAGAAATATACAGAATGAAACCCCCTCCACAGTCATGGCCCTGGGCTGCACCATCGAAGAAGGCCCATGGCCGAGATTTTTCAATCAAACTAGAGGAGGTAGTTCGACGGATTTGGGAGTTGTCAACTTCTAGTATGTCATGATAGGCTGCCACAACCTTGGCTATGATGAGTGGCCATCAAACAGTTGCTTCATTAAAAATGATATGATTCCGGGTGAGCCATATAGTCCAGCAGAGTATGAGGGGCAGACATTGTTTTTTAGAGCCGTGGTGCGCAACAAACCATGTGTTCCAAGCTTGTGGGATTGAGGGTCCCTGCCATATTTCCTGTATGGATACGAGTTGAGTAATAGATTGACATAGCTGGACAACGATTGGACAAAGCAGGAACAGATGCTCATTTGATTCAGAGCCTTGTTTGCACAAGACACACCAATTTGGGCCATAAATAGATCTGTGCATGAAGGAGTCTCCTGTGGGAGTTTTATTACTGAGGACACTCCACATGAATAGTCAGTCCTGTAGAGGTGTTTTCAACTTCCATATCTGACGCCACCATTCCTTTACTATATCTGGTTTGCGATCCGAGAGAAGAGAGATATAACCAAGTTTCAGGCTATATTTACCATGCTCAGCTGGAGTCCAAACGAATTCATCTGGACCTTCTTTTATATGCACATGTGCCTCAGTCAAAGCATTTAAGTAACCTTCCTAGTTATTTTGCCACTGTATAGGGATACCCACATTATGAGCAGACATCCATCCTTATTTGAAGACAGTGTTGTGTTTGCAATCAGCTATTTGTGTAATCACTTTGATGTTCCTTTGATGTAGAAGTTGTATCAGGTCAGGTGGGAGTTGATAACTGTTTCCTCCCCCAATCCATGGATCTATACTGATTCACACTAGGTTGCCGTCATTTATTCACCAAGCCAGGCTAGATCTAATGAAAGGCATAGATTGAAGGATTGATTTCCAGACTATAGAGATGCCAGTTCGTGGCCAACCTAGTAGGCGAGCCTAATCCAAGACTTGGTACGGCCAAATGTATTTGTGGTATGTAACCATGTTCTAGATATTCTGTGAAGTGAGAAATGTCCAACTCATCTTAGCTGCAAGGGCTTGTGCAAATACAACCATAACCTTTAATCCCCAGCCTCCCCATTGTTTTGGTAAGGAAATTTTCTTCCAGCGAACCCAAGAAAATGTTTTCCCTCTTTTTTTCTGTTCCATAGATATCTTCATCATATCTGCTGAATACGGGTGGGTATTCCCCAAGGGATCTAGGCAAGAGACATCCAATACACAGATGTGGCTTCCATCACAGATTTGATGAGGACAAGGCGCCCAGCTTTGGATAGAAATTTGTGGTTCCATATTTTCAGTCTTTTCTCAATTTTGATCACTAACTAGATCCAATCAGTAATCTGGTAGCTATGAGGTTTGATCTAGAACCCCAGGTATTTTAGGCCATCTTCAAGGTTATGCATTTGATAGTGGAAGAAAAGGTGGGTGACTCTATCTTCCTGAGGGGATTTGTGTGATAGTGAGATAGTTGACTTGGATTGGTTTGCGACCATACCAGTGGCTTTTGCAAAGAGAGTAAGCATGTCACGGAAAGTAGTAGAGTCCCAAATGTTTCCATCAAGGAAGATGAGAACATCATCAACAAAAAGGAGGGTAGTGAGGTGACAGAGGTCACTCATTTTTAGTCCTTTAAGTCTACCTTCCCTTTTTTCAGATTCAATGGGCTCGCTGAGGCCCTCCATCACAATCAGGAATAGAAGGGGAGAGAGAGGGCATCCTTGTCGAAGTCCCTGTTCAACATGGAAGAATTGGAAGGCAGATCCATTTATGAGTGCACTGAAGGATGTCGATTTGATGAGGCACGTGATCAACTCTATGAATGCCAATGGAAAGCCTAGATGAATCAGAATCATCTTTATGTAGAGCCAACTAAATGGATCAAAAGCCTTTGCAAGGTCAATCTTGAGGATAATTCTTTTCAAATTATTTTACTTTGATAGAGTGTATAGCCTCGTGTGCAGTTCCTCTGGCCACATGGATCTGGAAGTCTTGTAGGAATGCAAATTGCTCTGGGGAGATATGGTGAGAGAGCATGGGACGGAGACGATTTGCAATAATCTTGGCAATGATTTTATAAATGGTATTATAGAGAGAGATTGGGCGAAAATGATTGAATGATTAAGGGGAGTCAGATTTAGGAATCAGGGCAATGAAGGTAGAATTGGTGGCCTCATACAATTTTCCTATGATCCTGCATTCTTCGAATACATTGAGGAGATCGTTCCCAATAAGCTCATAAAAATCCAGCTAGAACTCGATACTCCATCTATTTGGGCTAGGACTTTTGTATTTTCTTAACCATTTCAAAGTCCCTTAAAGTTATTTTGCATAGACAGGTGCAGTTAACTTGTCTACTGAATCCAAATTTACAAACCTTGGGAAATGCCCTGCCAATTGAATTATATCTGCAAGATTTGTAGCGAGGAATTCTTTGTAAAGTTGTTGAAAGTGAGAGATTCCTAGTTAAGAGAGATGGCTTAAAGTATTAGTTGTGCCATTATCCTAAGTGCGCATCTTCCAGATAGTGTTTGAGACTTTCCTCCCCTTGGCATAGTTCTAAAAGAAACTCGTGTTCTCATCTCTTGCTTTTAGCCAGAGCGCTCTGCTCTTGAGGCACCATGTCTCCTCTCTTTCCTTCAGGATTTTTTCCCTTCAATTTTCTAATTCAATAAGGTGGATATTGGATTCTACAGATAAGAAACCCCTGTTCCAGTCATCCATAAGGAGGGCCAAAGAGGACTTGAAAGTGGCAAGGGTATTGTCATCCTTTAGGGTTTTTTTTCCTTTTCCCACTGGATAGTTAATATCTTGAGCTGTAGGAGATTATAGTAGAAACCTTCAGCTTGGGTGTGACCCCTTATGGGAGGGTTTTCTAGCCAAAAATTTGAGATTAGTTTAGAGTAGGAGGGGTCTTGAAGCCAAGTTGAGTTGAATTTGAATGGTGCCTTGGGATTTATACAAGGGCCAATGATTTCTAAGTAGATAGGTGAGTGATCAGAGATACCTCCTGAGCCAACCCATTGCCTATAGTGGGATAATCGTTGTAGCAGCAGGCTCTTAATTAAAAATTTGTCCAGCCTTCTGGCTAAGGCCACCTCCCCAACTATCCTATTCCTCCAAGTGGGCAAAGGTTTGTTCATGGGGATATCAGTCAGCTGTGCTTGTTCCATAATGTTTTCCATGGTAACAGAGAGCGGGTCGACCTGTGCCGATGAACCTCAAGATGCAATGGAAAATTTTAGATCTCCACCAATAATGATGTTATCAGGTGAAGTGATGGAGAGGTTTAGGAGCTGATTCTAGAAAGCCTCACACCCATGGTAAGGCCCATATACGTTGATGACTTGGAGATCCATTCCTAGGTCAACAAAGAAGATATATATCCCAATGAAACCCTTCCCTCCCCAAGTATATTTTAGGTTGATGGAACGAGGGTTATATCCTAAAGCCAAACCTCCAGACCTCCCGACTGCATCTAGGGAGAGAAAGGCCCAACCTGGATTCAATTTCCCCATGATACTGTTAATGTGATTCACTTCACAAGGGTTTCTTGAAGAAATATGATGTCAACAGGCTCGGATTCAAAGAGCCTTTGGAGGGCTAGTTTTTTGGGTGAGCTAGCCATGCCCCTGCAATTGAAGGATAGCCACTTCATGGGGGTAACATGTCATGGGTGTTCGCTACTCTGAGAACTTGATCTAAGGAAGATTGCCTACGAGAGGCCACCTCAGCCCTTGCCTGAAGGATAGCATGCGAGAGGTAGGATTTTCAACCGCGGAGTGGTTTAAGGGGTATCGAGGGAATGGATAAGCCAAGGCCAGAGTGTTGAGAGGGGGATTCGGATGAGAGGGAGCGGGGGCACAAATTATAGGAGTGGGGAGGGGCAGATGTTGATGGGGGTGGACTAGAGGATGCCTCCAGAGGGAGATACGGGGAAGTAGTAGGAAAAATAGACTGATGGGAATTCAGGGGAGAAGGGATGGGAGGGAGGGTGGTGGATTGATCTAATACTGATGCACTATGCAGATGGCGTGCAGGGTATGCATAAGTAGAATATAAAGTAGGGAGAGGTAGAAGAGGAGTACCCGAGGTACGAGCCGCTTCAGCTACTGCTCTATCTCATGTCAATGGTGGAGATGGAGGTCAAGAGGAGCTTCCAGGAGAATGTTGAGCTTGTTGAACTATGGTCACTTTCCCAATCAAGGAGGGTACTACTGACGAAGTCTTCCTGGGGGTGACTCAGGTGGTCTTGCATACCCTGCCCTCTTTTTCCATTGGCGTTTCGAGGGATTTCTGCACCAGAGGGTATTCTTTGTAAAGGTGCCCGCCCATGTGGTAGTGGCGGAATATGAATGGAACTCCCTCATAATATAGGATTTGAACCCTAGTAAAATTTCGCCATTGAAGTGTAATCTTCTCCTCCAAGCCCTCCTAAGTATCCAGGTGCACTAGGGTGTGGGCTAGAGTGTGGTTCTTGGACTAGATGATAGATTTATCCTAGTCTAGAAATGTGCGCAGGGTGTTTCCAATTCACACAAATACCTCTTCTGACCAATACTGAAGGGGTACACCAAGTAAATGCACCCAAAGGGGTCTAGGGTTGATATGTTTTCTTTCTGGATCAAAGAGAGGTCTGCATCGTTTTAGCAGGACTGGGGCCATTTCAATATGCCAATACCAGGCGAGCACCATTTTTGTACATTCTTCAAGGGCAAGGTGGAGTGAAAACCATCCTCGTGGGAGGATCTATACTTCTGGAAGTTGTATGAAGATCTTCCCCCAAATTTATTTTACCCATAACCCTAGATTTTCCGCCAAGTAGGTTCTTCCATGAACCCTGCCCACTAGAACTTTTCCTGCCATGTTTGCTACTTCTCCCATGGTGAGTCCTTCCCCAAATTTGATGGTGTGGTCCTTCCCTGAGGTCTTAACACACTTAGATTTCCTTTTCCCTAATCTCAGCGCTGTTGGATGGTCCTGTAATGGATCTGAGGGACTCATGGTTTCTTGCTGGGATTGTTGAGCTGCAGTTCTTACCCTGATTAAAAGGTTTCAAAACATCCTGAAGGAGGAGCTGAAGCATGTTCTGCCACTCATCTGCTGGGAGTGTCGTGCTTGACAACTTGAGTCTTTGTTGCCTTAGGAATATCACAACATGGGGAGGAGGCAAGATTGGTAGGGAAGAGATGATCCACAAGGGCGAGGGATCAAAGGTTGGGGACGAGCAAGTGACCTGGAGGTTGAGGGTTCCGAGGGAAAGCAAGGGGCAATCAAGGGAAGGAGAGTCAATGGAGAGGGCCACGATATGGAGGGTGGAGGAAAATAGGCCAGGGAGGGAGACAATCGACGACAAGTTCGAGTAGGATAGAGTTTCAGAGGAAGCGAGTGTCGTCATAAGGTTTGGATGGTAGAAAATGGATTGTTTCGAGAAAGGGTCTGGTGAGTAATCCACCGCTTCCAAGTCCATATCCTCCATGTTCAGCCAAGGAACAGTGGATCGTAATTGTAGGTATTTGGTAGTAGGTACAAGCGGGGGCAGCTAGTAGCGGAGGGAGCTTGGGGGATTATGGCATCTGCAGTTAACTGTAATTTGATTCACATCTAGGGTAAGAAAACCGGAGGAGCGCCATTCGATTGCCAACAGTCCAGCATGTTTTTAACATTATTATAATGTATTATATGTTTATTTTGATGATTTTTTAATTCTCAATGTTTTTACTTATTTTTTTATCTTTTAAGTTAAGTTATATTGTTTTTTATATTTATTTATTTATTTGGGGTTAACCTTTGAATCTTATTTTTTTATTTTTAATCAGTGTTTTTATATTTTTTTTTTGTTCTATTTTTAATTTTTTTTTTTTTGTGTAATTTTGCTTTTTTTTCCATTTTTTTATGTTTGATATTATTATTTATATTTGTTTTATTTTTTCATATTTTTTTTATTTTTATTTTTATGTTTTTATATATATTTTTTATTTTAGTCTTATTATTTTTTAATTTTTATGGTTTAATATATATTTTATTACTTTTTATTACTCGATTGGATTTTATTTATTTTTTCTTAGGTCTATGTCGATCCTTTAAAAAAATGACATTTATTCCAACATTACACTTTTTTTAGGGTATATTTGCACAAAAAAAATTGTTTTTTATTAGCTTTTACTGTCATTTTAAAAAATGTTAATATATATATCTATTATATATATATTATATATATTATATATATTATATATAATATATAATATTATAATTTTATTTTATTTATTATTATTATATTATTTATAATATTAATTAATATCTATATATATACTATATATATAATATTATTATAATATATATATATTATATAATATATATAATATATATATTAATTATAATATAATAAATAAAATTATATATATATTTTATATATATTATATATATTAAAATATAATATGAAAAAACAAAAACACATAAATAAATAAAATAAAAAGAAATAAAAAATTGTTCCAATTTCAACAATTTTCGCTTTCTTGTTGTTTGTCACGTTTTTTGGGGGTTTTTGGCTATAGTTCTTGTTTTGAGTCTACAATTCACATTTCAAAGTTTACATTGTTCCTTCTGACTCTGGGATTAGTTTGTCGGTTTGTCACTTCCTCCTAGCATGGTGTTGATTTCCTGGGACACCACTTTGGGTGGGTAGATGGTAGTATCGAGTTAACAATTGGGCTTGTGGATGACCTACTCTCGAGATATCCTCCTACTCTTTCTCATTGCATTAGGTTCTTGCGGCACACTCTTTCACATACCCAAAAGGCCCCATCTCCAAGTTTTGAGAAGCCTCTACTAACTCTTGGTAGTGATATCGAAATTAGTTGAGTTTTGAGTCTCTCTACACACGCCTTGATGGAAAAATTCAATTACATTTGTCTCTCGAAGGAAAAAAATTCTAACATGGGTCTCCATCCACTAGAAGTCGTTGCTCGTTTATTGTCCCTATTTTATTTTTTTAATAAACAAGTGGAAACGATTTCATTTTTTGGATGAAAGTGACTTGCTCACTATTATGCATCGCACTTGGGTCACGGGTCAACGATTTTAATGGTTGCAATGATGGTAGATAGTGTTTAACCCTCTCACTGTTAAACCTAAGTCACACTATCTATGGGTAAAGTTGGTGTTGATGCACTAAGATGTCTTGTACAAGCAATCTTAATTCCTACATTAATTATCAACCCAGCGCTAGTTTTTTATTTCAAGAGTGTCAACACTATATATGCAGTGAATTCAGAGGTTAACTGATAATGAAAGAATTTGGAATCGTTGCAATTGCTAATGACTATCTCTTTAAATTCAATCCAAACAACTCTGAAAGAAATTCATAACACACTTTGCAATTCTACTTAACCTATTCCGAAAGAAAATGAATCTGAATACAAATAGAAAGTATCACACTTGGCAATCCTAAATGGAATTGAAACTAACTCATTTAACATGAAAGAGAACTATAACAATTCAACAACAAATAGTAATTGAACAACAAATAACCATATAAGCATCTCACGAAAATAAATCAATTCTACCTTTGAAATCTATAGTAACATTAAACTTAGAATGAACAATGATCTAATGTTGGAACTAACATAACCAATTCAATCAAGAGCATCACGCATATGTAACACATGGCTAAATTTGAATCTTGAATAAACAACAAATGTGAATCGGAATTGTCAATCCTCACAGTAATCAGGATGATATTAACTTAATAACAAACAGTAAAGAATAAATAGAAATGATTATAACACAGGTGAAGCAGTAGATCTTCTCTTGATTGGGCCCAAAGTCTCCAGAAGTCCCTGCTATTAGATACTCATAATATGATTATGAATTAAACACAGTCTTCTTCATTAAAATAAGTAATAGAGTTACACATCACCAAGATGAAAGTATTATATGTCTAAAAGAATAGTTACAAACTGTGAATTTCTGAACTCTTGTTCAATTCATCTTTTGGGCTTATATAACATTATAAAAGTAAATAGATAGAAGCGAATCCTCAGGATCAAGGGATCCTGAGGATTTCTCAATACTCGATCTAATCTCATCATAAAATAGCATCGGTCTGCCCGATATTCCACTATCCTGCTTTGCCCCAGACGCTGTCTTTTTCCTTTACTGGTTTGTTCTGTCGATTGAACAATCATCGTTCAATCCGAGTCTTCTGCACATAAAGATAGTTAAAGTCAGTTTTTCATGCCTAGATTCATCTAATTTGTTACTGATCGCTTTTACCCAACTTCAATTGTTGTTTCCTTTACTTTATCCATAAAATGAAGATAAACATGTGAAGACAAATGCTAAATAAATATATTTACAAGGAGAAAATGTACCGTTTTCTTGGCCCAAGATACTCCCCAGCTTACCTTATTGCATGTCCTCATGCAATCAAATGGTTTAGGTGAAGTCGATTTAGGGAATAGGTAGGATATACGTCCTCCTTATAAACTTTGAAACCATTTTTCTTCTTGAGCATTGGAAAGGCCTAGTTTACTTGATGATCTGATAGGTTATAATCACAGCAGTACCCATTTGAAGGATACCATATGATTGGGCTTCTATACCGACACCCTATCCACTCAGGCCCCATGGTTCAAACCATGTTACTATATTCATGCAAGCAATATGAGGCAGCTTTAAAATTCCAGTATCTAAATGGTTCTCAGTTCCTAATACTATTGTTGGAGGCTTCTCACCTTTGTCTCACTGCAGACAAAGATTCTTCTTTAATCTGCTAGAAGTATTCCTTCCTTGCTTGTATAATGTCTATGTGGAACAACCCTAATTGACCCACAACACCAACTCATTTCATAAATATCTTGTGCCTGACAGAGAGATGTAGGGGTTTTATAGGCTCTCCCCTAACCCATAGGTTGATGCCATATTATCGTTTTCTAAAAGTATTATGGTCCTTGGCCAATTTGATCTAGTTAGTAGCAAAGGAAAGAAAGGATTGGAATTGGATATCCCCGATGAAGGGTCCAGGGTTGCTATCTCTGTCATCTTCTAAAAAGGAATTATGCATGTAAATTTCACACAAGAGGCATTGTACCTACTCATTATGTTCTCCGAAACACTTGACGAAGTCTGGGGTGGTCATGATTTCCATAGAATTTCCATCTTTAATAACTTTGATATTCAACGGGAGGTACCTTTCTAGGAGGAACAACTCATAGTTGGTAGTAGGAGCTTGGCATGATAGGGTATCTGAATAAAGAGAGCAAAAAATTTCCAATTTCTCTTTAGCCTTCTATAATTTGACCTATGCTTTTTCAACCTTCTTTTGCTCAGCCTTGTACTAAGCAAAGGTCTCATCCTCAGTGACTGTGAGTGCCTCAAATTTCTTCCTTAATTCTTGATGTACACGTAGGGGCACTACTTCCTCTTTTTGTTGAGTTAATTCCTGTTGGACCTTAATTATTTCATTATGTGATTTCCTAATGATTTCTTCCCTTACTAGGGGAATGTAAGCAAGTGTCTCCTCTGTTTGGACCTTGTCATCCCGTGTTTCCATAGAATCAGTTTGAACAGAAGCCTCGACCGCTTCTTGAATCATGCAATAATCAACTTGGATGTTTTCTTCAACATCAATTTGAACTGCAACGTTCACAGTAGGGAAGTCCATTTGGGTCTCATGTGGGCAAACAGAGTGATCTTTAGTCTGCATTTTACTGTCTTCTAAAAGGCATGGCTCTGTCTAAGTTTCCTTTGAATAAACCAAAAGAGTCTCAGTCTATGTTTTAGCATCTTCTCCAGAATAATGTTATGTCTGGGTCCCTATGGTCTCCATTTCTGCTTTTAATTTTTTCATCCTGATTTCTTCCTTCAACCACTGTCTTAGCTGCCTAATTGTTCTCTTTTTCTTCCTATACTTTTTAAGCATCTTTCTGAGCCTATCCTTGTATGTTTTCTTTGTTGTGATACTTTTGACTCATGGTGGTACAACTGCATTTACCTCAGGTTCATGATCAGGAGGAATTGTGTTGACATCAGGGTGGGGTTCTATGGGAACCATGTCTCCTAAAGGATCTTCACCTTCCAGGTCTCTTTCGTCATGAATTTCTCTCTCAGGAGACCCCAATGGAATGGTGTCCCTTGAGAAATTACCGTTTTCAGAGCTTCCTTCTAGGTGGGCCTCGTCTTCAGGGGACTTCATAAAACTAGCATTTCCTAGTTGATTTTCACCTCCCAGGGCTTCATCTATAGGATTTTCTTCAATTGGGTGGTCCAATGGATCGGTAGCTACTGATTGATTTTCTTCTCTAATGGCTTCCTCTTCATGCGCTTCTGCTTCAAGGGCCTTTTCCACAGAAGGGACATATTCACTCTATTCTTCAAAATTATTAGTAAATGACAGGGTTTGATCATGACCAGGACTGCCAGCAGAGGCAGACTAGTTGGGGGCAAAATTTTGTCCTTCAACATTCTCAGATTGTTCCCTTCCTTCACCAAATATCACCATGTTTTCCAGTACCTTGGCCACCTCTTCCTCATAGTCTTGCAAGGAGTCATTCTGTAGAATTGGAGGTGGTGTGTGAGATGGTCCGGCCTCATTTATTTGAATTGGGCTATGTAGTTGCAACTTCACTCACACAGAATGCCTTTTTTTTCCTAGGTTCAAGGCCACAGAGGAATTATTCCTTTTTTGTGTCCTTTTCGGATCTTGGGTTCTTAGCCCTTATTGTTCTGTTGCTAGGTTTTCTATAGGTGGGGCCAAGTAGGATTTATAATATTGTTGTAGGTTAGTTGTTGTTAGGCCAGTCCATGTAAGATAATTAATTTGATTAGCACTTGATGACTAATGACTGTATGTGGGTCCTTTTCTTTTCTAACTTTACGAGCAACATCATGTAATAGGGAATTTAAATAAAATTGCAAGTTAACTGAAATTTTCTGTTTTAAAATGGATAGTAGTTTAATTTGGTGAGGTTTTACCACATCTTGTTGACCGTTGCATGTTATGTACCTCTGCACAATGACTGCCAATTCTTCCCATGGTTTTCTTAACGCTGAAGGGTGAATCCCTTTCCCTGTTCACACCAATTGCTCGCTTGGGTCCTGAAATACTGCGACGACATTGTGCAAAAGGACATGTTTGTCTGTCCATCTTTTTCCCTCTGCTGGAAGTCTAGTGACTTCGGCTATGACTGCTTCGGAGACCTTTATGTTCCTACCTCTTACCATGGTGCTTCCATTCTACAAATTCTGTAGAAATTCAAGTGTCATCTTTATGAAATCCCTGCAATTTATTCAAATATTACAGCCAGCCAGCATGCTCAAGAATTGTATGAGCCTGGTCCAATACCATGAGCATTGTGGATTCATTTTGGATGGCTCTTCCTCCCATGGTTTTTGTTTTCCTGTGACTGTTTCACTTGCATGCACTTCTTTGTTTTGGGAATTAATATCATATACAGTCAAGTCATTTGTCTCGTCAGCAATATTTGACACAAGATCATAATCAATCCTCATGCTATCCATCATGGTTTTCGTCCTTCCTCCAATCAGAAATACTTTGATAATTATTACACATACACAATCATTGTGTCATCCTTTAACCAAAAATCAGTTTAATAATTATCACACAATTATCCATAAATTGTCACACATATTATTCATACACATACCATCCCACCTCTAATGAGAAAAGGGTGTCCACATTCATGAAGCATAGGGAAAACAAGACAAAGCGTCGATAATTCATAAATGCAGGAAACCAAAAAATAAAAGTGATGCAATATACGACAAGGAAATTAAAGCAATACACATCATCAGATTTGAAATGGCCTTAAATTAAAACAAAGATTTAAATCATTATGTCAAAAGATTTTTACCTTAAGTGGTATTAGTAACAAACACATGATCGACGGTAAGTATTAATGACTGTCATTAAATTGATTAGACAAATATGATATAATGAATATAAAATATAAGTTACCATGCATGTTGGCTTTTTAGGAATGTTGTTCAAATGGGAAAATTCCTTTAGAAATGAATCCATAGGTGGTAGTAGAATAAAAAGCATTTGATAGTGTCACATAGTACTCCAATACAACAAGCAGAGCCACTGCTGCCAATAGGCATTGATAACCTCAACAGGGTTGCTTTTTAACCCCACAAATGAGCCATAGTCCTCCTTTTAGTATGAATATGATTCTTTCTTTTCTTTCCATAAAGAGACCACTATGCTGGCATGGTGACCAGATAATCATAGTGCCATTCACTAGGATATAAAAAAGTGATTAGGCTGGCTCATGATGAGACCCCATGTCCTTCTGACAGTTTTAATTATCAAGAAGGTCATTACCTTGGTTTGGTGGCCAAAATGGAATGTCACCAGTTACATCTTTATGATCATCGTAGGTTGGCTTATACTAAGAACCGCTATCCTCTTTAAGACAATGTTTGTTGCATTTTCATATTTTCATATTTTTATGCTTTTATTGTAAAATGAGAGAGATCATTTACTCCTTAAGAGTTAGGGATGGTGTAAGAAGTTAAAAAAAAAAATGCCAATGTGAAAGATAAACCAGCATGGTATTAAAATAATAAATCATTTTATGATGTGTCCAAAGAAAAGATATTCAACCAGTCATTATAGAGATGCACCATGTCAGCTTTTGAATAAAGATAACCATCAAAAGGTTTTATAGTTCATAATGGCATTTTCTTTATCTTAGGCACACATCCAACTAGATGGTTTTTATTCGAAATATAAAAGAGAAAGAAAAATGGAAAAAATAATGACCGGCGATGAAACAACAAAGAGAAATCACAGTTGTTCATTCTACCGATTAAACAACTACACACAAAAAGAAAAATCAGGGCTATTCAATTGATTGAACAACATTCACTCAAAAAGTGTTGTTCAATTGATTGACCAACAACACAAAAAGGCAAAAAGTGTTGTTCAATTGATTGAACAACAATCATTCAATCGATTGAACAAAAAAATCATAGAAGCGCTAAAATGTTGTTCAATTTATTGAACAACATTTGTTCAATCGTTTGAATAGCAATTATTCAATCGTTTGAACAGTGAAATAGAAAAGAAAAAGACACAAAAGCATTGTTCAATTGATTGAACAATAATCATTCAATCGACTGAACGACAAGATCAAAAGGGAAAAAATGCAAAAGCATTGTTCAATTGATTGAAAAACAATCGTCCAATCGATTGAACAACAAAATCAAAAGGGAAAAACCGTAAAAGCACAGTTCAATTAATTGAACAACAAAATAGAAAGGGAAAAAAATGAAGAACATGTTCAATTGATTGAACAACAATCATTCAATCAATTGAACAACAAAATTGAAAAATCACAAAATGTGTTGTTCAATTGATTGAACAACAATCGTTCAATCGATTGAACAAAAATGAAAGATCGCAAAACATGTTGTTCAATTGATTGAACATCAATCATTCAATCGATTGAACAACAAAAGTGAAAGAAAAAAATGCAAAAGTGTTGTTCATTTGATTGAACACCAATCGTTCAATCTATTGAAGAACAAAAAACGTAAAATGAAAAAATTGTTGTTCAATTGATTGAATAGCAATCATTCAATCAATTGAACAGCAAAATCGTAAAAATGAAAAAGTGGTGTTCAATTTATTGAACAACAACCATTCAACTGATTGAAGAGAAAAACACACAAAGTGTTGTTCAATTGATTGAACATCAATCGTTGAATTGATTGAACAACAACTCACGCACAAAAACAAGTGATGTTCAATTGGCTTAACAACAATCGTTCAATTGATTCTCCCTATACTCCCCATTCCTTTATCCTTAGAGGAACTCTACAATTAACCCCGCATGATTTTCCTTTATGAAGAAACTCCCATTATGTCCCTCTGCATGAGCAGATCATTTCTCTTTTGCACCATTCCCTCTGAAACTTCTATTTTGCTCAGTTTACAAGATCAGCGCTAATGGTCTTTGTCTTCCCCACGCCAATGTGCAGAGATTAGCACTACTCCTCATGCCGACCGGAGTGATTGGCCTATGTCTTAGTCACACCGGTCCTATTATGGAAAGTTTTTAAAATTAGAGTCGAGGCTTCCAGCTTTAGAAGCTCCGTAATGGAAGTTTGGTAAATGGTTTGGCCGGATGGGGTCAAGGAGGACAGTTTGGGATCCTTTCCCCTATAATGATGGAAATACCTCAAGGGATAAGTCCTTCTCCCATGAGAAAAGGATCCATCTCCCATCCATATTTCCTATATAAACCTCCATTCTTCCCAAGCACAAACTAGTCCTAGTCATAGTTTTTGGTTGAGTGTTGATGCTATTTTGTTTTGGAGTAGACAAGAAAGCTATTACTAGTTGTAGCTATCTAGTTGTGTGAGGGAGAAGTGTGATTTGGTTTGGAGTGAAGCCTAAAGGGAAGAGCTTTAAAACTATTGTTGATTAAGACCATCATGGAATGCTAGCAGAAGTGTGTGGGAACCTGGTCTTGTCAGAGGAAGACTACAACATCAAGACGAATGGTTGTAATCTCTCTTTGATATTAATATATGCAACTATCGATTGATTTCCTACATGTTTTGTAATATTACATATCCATGTCTTAATATTTCTTTACTTGTTAAGTAGGTTGAATTGTAATTTGTCTATTATTATGTTTGTATGTTGTTGTTGTTTACTTGTTTTAGGAGCTTGAGGAAGGAAGCGAGAGATTGTTGGAGCGAGCAAGCAAGGACATCATCAAGCAGGATAAGTGACCAAGAGGTAGGCCCTCTTGATTAATTCTAACCTAAGGAAATCTTCCATAGAATGTATTTGTTGTGGCTAGACCCATTATCAGGCTAGATGAATTCGTACATGTCCACACTTATAATTTTACTTCACCACAAATTGGTGACTCCACTGGGGAACCCAATCCTTTTGTTTGTTTTTGGATTTCATGATTTCGTGAGAACTTTTCTAGTTTCACGTTTTCACTTTGGTTATGTTTCTTTTCTCCTTCTTACTGGCCCAAGTCTAAAATTCATAGTAGCAGATTTGGTCCCTGTTTTGAAAATGTTTTTATTTTTCCTTAGTTACCTCGGTTAGTGCGCTTAATCTACTGACAATCGCGCCGCCCAGCGCAAATTGTTGAGGAACAATCGCGCCGACCAGTGTGATTTACTGAGGAACAGTCACGCCGACCAACCTCTGGCGCTTGTTGTCAGTTAGGTAGTCACACTGATGCCTGTAAGTGAAGATTAGGGCTTAACCCCAATCTTGGCCAGTGTGTTCTGCTCTTATTTTTTTGACCTTGTATGCTTTTTGGACTATTTTATCCTTGATTAGAAATCTACTTTTCATTTGGTTTTGCTTGTTTGTTGGCTTGTCATCTTTCTATTTGATTGATTGAGTCATTGAGTGGCCAGTGACACTAGGGCATCTAGTTGGTTGCCCATTCAGCAGTTTGTGAACTCACTGAGTCAGGTTGTAAGTGTGTTTACTCCTTGCATTTTTTTTTGTTCCTTTTTATGACTTTGACCTCTTTTTGCACAAGTTTGAAAAAGTTTCATTTACTAGCTTGAACGTCTCTTTCTGGCATAGATTACATTATTGGCCTTGTGTTTGGTAAAGTTGGTGTTTCATTGATCTGGATGAACTTCTCTTTTTATGTTTTCATCTGCTTGAACAGCTCATTGTCTCGAAAGCTTTTTCATTGAAATATTGTATGTGAAAAGTTTGTTTCATTGAAGTATGAAATTATAGCTTGTTGCATCATTATATTATGATAATTTGCATCTTTTTAAAGACTAGAATTGCATCAACATTTGAAAAAGGAAGAGGATTTTTCGTTTTGAAAGTACTAATAGGTAAGTTCTTGTCAGGAAATTAGGAATTGGAATGCATTTTTCATTAGTTTATTTTTTGAAAAAGTGAGGTAGTGAAAGATCATTTCGTTTTCAGTTTCTTGATTGTTTGCAATTGATTGAGTAGTTTCTACCCTCTCTAGTGTAGGCATTTCATCGAATTGAAAGGGTCTTGTCTCATTTAGTGGAATTTGAGGTTTTTCAAGTAGCATTGCTAAGACCTAAAAAATAAAACTTAACTCAAGATAAACTCTAAAATTAATTCAATTAATCTAAAGCACATTTGAAATTAACAACCATATCTAGAAGGTCTAGGCTAGAGACGTGTTCCGGTGTCTTTAAACCTAGCAACGGTCGTTAGCTTCGACATTAAACAACACTAGCACAGATTTGTGCTCCCTGTACTGTTGAGAATATAATGGGAGACCCCACTAGGCTGCAGTCCTTTTATCCTTAGGAACCCGAGTCGGATGCCTTGCGAATGTGATACACCGAACACAACATTTGGGGAGATTTCCTGCTCGTACTTCTTGGTTTGCTAGGAGGTATTATACAGTTCACGGTTGCCTGTTAATATTGTTTACCTAGATCATCCAGAGTAGTCATTTGATATTTTTGACTCATTAAATTTAAAATATCATTTAACCACTTGTCCTCTCGAGCTTGTTTCCAATCGAAAGTGATAGAGTCATCTTTGTTTCTTTCTTGACTCTTAAAAAATGAAAGAACATCACTCTTTTATGCATCTTAATAATTGATTGCCCATGATCTAAAACAACCTATTAGTGTTTTTGACCAAATCGTGAGTTCCCTTAAAAGGACATTTTAAAGCCTTGAAGTTATTTGTTTTTTCGATTGAGACAAGGTCATCGTGGTTGAACCATCTTTTTCAACCAATTCCTCTTCTTCTCCTCTGTCTGAAAGATTGTCTGAGGAGCTGCTTCCTGAGTTATCAGAGTCACTCGAGGACCAAAATGTTGAACTCGCAATTGTTTTGAGTGTTCAACCATTGTCATCTCATCCTCTGCCTACTTTCGATACAGGATCATCTGTTGATCTTGGCCTGAAAGTTTTGGACAATCCTGTTCGAACTCCAGAGAACTCGCCAACCATTGACGGTCAGTTTGGACTAGTTATCTATCCTCCGAACCCTCTGTTTGATGTTGTTGAGATATCATTGTAGCGTCCTTATAGTCTGTACGACCAGCCAAGTGTTCCTTTGGAACAATCCCCAAGTACATGTTTGGCCATTCATCATCATTTGTTTTCAAACATGGAACCCGAAGGCGATGCCCCAATCACATTTCCGGATGAGTCCAAAGTTTCTACTCCACACATTGTTGAGGGGGAATAATTGCAATTGCAATTTCCTCCCAAGGGTTTCCCTTTTTTTGATGGTATTCCCGCCAGCTTGTCACCCAACTATGTGTCTTTGGGGCACTTAGTTTCAGGCACACCTAGTGCCTCATCACTCTACCATAATCCTGTATGGGCGTCAAGCATCTGGCCCATGTCAGGTTCATTTGTCACAAATACGACTTCCCAACAGGCTGTTACTTCAGTCCCGGTGTAACCCACCATTCTGAATACTCTTGTATCATCGATCCTAGTTACACATTAGTCACAACTGACAGTTTCAAACATTGTCTCTGTTAGTTCCTTTGTCCCATTAGTCAGTGGCCAGATTGTGCCACCGCTTGGGGGTAGAACCTAAATGTTTCTATGGTGTCAGGTGCGACTAATGTGAGCGTCTCACAAGCTCACATGCTTGGTATAAACCAGCCCTCTTCTTGTATTATTTATAACCCTGCTGATCCCATTGGATCAAGCAATGTCTAGTACCAATAGGTTCAGAATCCCCTTGGTCCATCTGGATTGAGCAATCTTCAATATCAACAGCCCTATGGGGCTCAAGTCTAATACCAAATTCCTTACATTTCATATGGTTCTTAAGGATTGGTTAATCAACCTTACACCCTCCAATCCGGGTAGTACATCCAGCCTAACTACACCCAGATTCGGTTTGGAAATTTCTCGGGCACTGTTCAAGTACCCTTAAAAAAACAAGGACAACCTTTACAACAACTAGGACAACCTTTGTTACCGTAAGGGCAGTCTTTGTTACAGCAAGGGCTCTCCACACAACAGTAAGGGAAGATTATTCCGTAGAAAGGTCACCTGCAACAACTTCAAGGTCAATCTGTACAACAGTTTTAGCAAGCTGCACAACAGTAGATGCAATATTCTCTGCACCCCTCTCAACCCATACCCTCGCAGGGCCAACCTCTGCAACCCCAGGGACAAATTTTGCAACTGCAAGGTCAACCCTTGCAACAACAAAACCAACCAAGGTATCAGCAACCCTTGTATACATACCAACAAGGTCAATCCTTGCAAGGGCAAGGTCAAGGTCAAGTCTTGTAGTAGCAGGCCCAAAACCCTCTTGTCCTAGGTCAACAGGTTCATAATCCTATTAGCCAAGGGCACCAAGTACAAAACCCTTATGTCTAAGGGCAACAAGTGTATCAACCTAATGCCCAAGGATTGTAGGTCTAGAATCCTCTTGTTTAGGGACAACAGGTTCATCAGCCCTACGTTCCAGGACAATAGGTTCCATATCCATATGTCCAAGGTCAACAGGCTCAATAGCCTTTTAACGCATACGTTTCTTATCAAAAACCTATGCCTAGACAATTTCAAGATATTCAGGGTCAAAATCCTCACTATTGTCAAGGTAATCTGCAATGGGGGCAGCCTCAGATGCCATATGGCCAAAATCCCCCACTGTGGGGCCAAAATCCTTACTAGCAGGGATGGGCTCCTCCCTTTAGGCCCACTTATCAGCCTCCCATGCCTTTTAGCACTCAATTACCTTTCTTGACTACACTTGAGTTGTCAGATGTATCTTGACTTACAAATGATATGATTCTTCATTCATCATATTGGCCTCCAGTGCCATCCAAGATACCAAGTGATTGCCCAATGTTAAATGGAAAATCTAAAGAATATCCTCAGGCCCATGTGATGACATATCACCTCTGGTGCTCGTCAAACTCGTATGTGGACGATTCCATTCGTCTTCGTCTTTTCCAACAAACCCTCATGGGTGCTGCAGTGAAATGGTACATCAAGTTATCTTGAAGTACTTACCATGACTTTAATTCATTAGCCATGTCTTTCCTCACGCATTTTTAGTTGTCGGTTCGCTATGAAACTGGCACCTATTTGCTCACATCACTTAAGAAATATATTGTTACACACATCTTTGTTCACATCCATGAATGAAGACGTAGACGTCGCCTGATCAAATTCGAGATTTCTGATCAGTTACTCACTGAATGGTTTACCAAATCATTCATATCCCCAATTTCTCACAATATAGCTATGGGTGGATGCGTCTCTAAAGAGAAAGCCATCGCTCGTGCCCAATACTTGGATCTAGTTTACTCCCAGTCTGGCACTTTATACGAGTTGTTACCCAATGCTCTGTGGCCGTCATTCGGTCTTGCAGCATCAAAGTCACTAGTTGTTCCTCTCGTTGATGGAGTTATTGGTTCAGTATCCCAGACCCCTGCTAAAACTTCTTCCAAACAGAAGCGAGTCTCGAATGTTGCTCTTAACAGTTCATCTCAGAATCCACCTGGTCCTGATAAAACCTTAGAGGTCCATGTTGTTAGAGGTCCAGTTTACCGCAGTGAACATATCCTCGAAAGGAAAAAAGAAAGGCAAAGGCAAAGCTAAAATCGATGCCCCGAAACAGGGTCCTCCCAAATTGTCTGCTAGTGAATCTTCACAACAGAAACCTAAGTATCCCTGCCTCATTTGCGATGAGGATCACTACACTAAGGATTGTCCTTGATGATCTAAAGTTAGTTTCCTGCTCAAAGGGACCCCTGTTGTCCTTAAAGAGCCACTTCCATCTTAGCAGACACAAATGGACCAACCCCGATCTGATTCCTCCATATCTCAAATGTTCATGATGAGTACGCCTATTAGTGTGGCTACCTGATTGAAATGTTATCAAACTCCAACTCTGGTAGCTGGGAAAGAAAAAGAATCTACACGTTCTTCTTCTACCATGAGTTCTAGCCCTCTGCAAATTGAGCGCCCTAACCTTGATCCCGCTATGCGGCCCACCCTCTCGAGGTGTGCTGCAGAAATCCTTGTATAATCCCAATGCCCGAGCCACTCAACACTACAATATTGTTGAGGACTTGGCTCAAGCACCGTCAGCCATATCGGCTCTCGAGGTACTCTAAAGCTACCCATCATAGTAGAAATCTTTGTAGTCAGCTATCGGGGGTGTCAAACCCACCGATTCTAATTTGATATGTTTTGATATAGAGAACCATGCTCCATGGCTCCCTCATCAGATTGTATTTCTTATTTAGGTAGTCATTAATGAGAAGACCATCCACTACACTATCGTTGATGAAGGTGCTTCCACCTGCATCATGTCAACTACATGTTGGAAGGTTGTTGGTTTCCCTACACTGAACCAGTCTCCAAGCACTTTGGAAGCTTTCAATGGACGCGATTCGCGACCCTTCAGTGTCTTACCTAACCTTGCCATCACCCTGGAATGCAAGATAGTGCAGGTCAAAGTAGAAATTGTTGACACCAATCTCAATTATAATCTTCTATTTGGCCGAAGGTGGACTCATGCCATGCATGCTGTGGGCTCCCCCTTGTTCCGCGTGATCCATTTCCCCCATCAAGGGAAAACTGTGACTGTTGATCAACTATCTTTCTTTGCCTCTTCCTCCTCGGATGGCAATGTTATGTACGTTAAGCACTCTAGTGCTCCTTATGAGAGTGTGGGGGCAAGTCTCTTCAAAGAATCTACCTTAATGGGAATTTTTCCACTCCCACCTCCTCATGTTGCCTATGTCAACATGATCTTGGTCAAATCTGATCCCTGGGTCATACCTACACCAGATCTTATTGATACTTTGGGCACGGTTACGCTGCTTAGTCCCACCGAAGTCAATTATGTGGAAATTGTTTCAACTTTGAACTCTACATCCTCTGATTCTCATATGTCAAAGACCTCTCTCAATATGTACTCTCAACCCCTTTGGCTTGGCACTTTGAAATCGCATGATCCCTTAGCCAAGACCTTCCTCGTTGATAAAGGTATCATGGAAATCATGTCTCTCGAGGAACTACTATGGATCGATATTCATCATCACTCCTTGTTCCCGCCTCGCTTGGAGGTCATATCTACCGTTTTTGAAGAGTCCTCTTCTTCACTGCTTATTGATGTGTTAGTTTATCTTGACATGATCAAGATCTTTCAACTGAGGGCACCTTTCTCCTTTCATGGATTTAGGATTTCTTACCCTCCACGAGTTTTCCCCAATTTTCATTTGACTCGTAACCCTCCCTCGCCCAAGGGGCACAAGGGAAAATCCTTATATGAGTTCTACTCCATTATTTGGTTGAGTTGATGCTTACTCGTCATGGCAATGATAAAACTCCGATGTTCATCTGTGTTGACTAATTACCCGAGTCCTAGCATGGACTCCCTCAAAAAGTATATGCTTAGGTCATATTACATGGTTACTTATGTACATCAGTGTGTGATTCATTTTTGTATAGTGTGGTTTTGTGTGATAGTTTTTAAACAACTTTCCTGTTTACTATGATTTTCTTGCTTTGTAGATGTCTGCGACTCCTCACATTGTTTTTGTTAATGGTGCTTGCCGTAGTACCCGGAACCTGTCATTCGTGGCATAGGCTATCTATGACCCTAACAGTGAGTTGATTGACCTTCAAGGTATCTACCTAGGTCATACAACCAACAAAATTGCTAAATGTAGTGCGGTCATCGAATTGTTGTCAAAAGCCATCGCTCTGGGCATCAGAGAATTGGTTGTCAACCTGGATTCACAGCTTGTTGTCCTTCAACTCAACGGGAAATATTCCATCAGGAACTGTCAAATATTACGAATGTATCTATGTATCCTTCTAATGGAAAGACATTTTGATTATATTACATATCATCATATCCCTAGACGCATGAATACATTGATAGATGCATTAGCTAATTACCTGTTGGATAGACATTTGTGAAACATGTAAAAGATAAGAAAATCCATTTGTACCATAATAGACAGGAAAATAAAACAGATATATATATATATATATAGAGAGAGAGAGAGAGATATATATATCTGGCAAGAATTTTTTACATCAGAACCCCAAAAAATAATATGTGTGTCTAAAATAACATCAGCGACTCACAGGCCTCATACATTTGTGGCACGCAGACCTCAAAAAATATGTAAGTGTTGGACCTAGGAACTAATCAGCATGGTGTTCATGGTAGCACGAGACATCTCATGCAATGTAACTCATAAGTTAGCAGATCTAATCTAAGACTCCCACCGTGTGCCTCTAGTACTGACTAAGCATGTCTCCTATCCGAGCATACTCCGAGATACCATGAATTAACCCCACTAGATTCCTCGCGATCTCCTCCTTGTTGTCACTCCCTTCCTAATAAGGGGTGACAACATTAATAGGGTGGGGGATGTGCCTAGCTATTGGGGACATCCTACTAGCTGCTCTAGTCCAACATCTGCATAAACAAGAGAAATGTTATAAGCATGCATATACCAAAAACAATTATTCAAAATTAAAAATTTGATTTTTTACCTTCGTCATAAAAGTCCTCTCCATCTAGTAAGGGCATATCTGGATCTCCACAGAAATCAATGCCGATGTATGGCCAATCCTCCATGGCGATCTTCTGTCATCATAGCCATGAGAAGAATGAAGGTTGGTATGACATGTGCTGATCCCTAGTGATCCTGGGTATTAAACGACTCGAGTAGGCCATCCTCGCATCACATGGTGCACGAGGATCTACCTCAGTCAATTGATACTAGAATAGTGGCACTTGTTCTAGGAAGAAGGTCACAAGTACAGATCCAAAGCCAAATTGTTTCAGATTCCCCACCATGACCTTAGACAACTGGCACTTGATGTTCATCTTGATGGCCTCTGCCCAATTGAAGATCGTAGGAGCTGTGTAGTCAATAGCATAAAGGAACTTCAACTTGTTAGTCTCAAATTCTGCACACTGGAAATATCTATCTTCCCACTCTTGGATTTTAGGGCCTCAGGGCAGTGTTTGAAAAGTAGGGAAGATATGCTCGCCCCGATCAGATGTGACCCATACAAGTTCACTGGCTCACCTCTGCGAGACAGTCAAGTGATGAAGTAGATATCTGAAGTTGTCAACTCTAGCTCCTAGTCCCCAATGACAAAAATCTCTCGATTAATGTCCCAAATGTTTATCAAGTATCGAAGCAACTCAGTCTGGGCCCACATCCCTCTGTAGGTTTTAACCTCATACAAAAATTACCTACATATGAATTCTAAAACACAGAAAATAAAAAATGTGAGAGCATAGCACATAAAACACATATACATAGAGATTTTCCCCTGGATCCCAAAACTAGGACTACCAGCTTGATTTTTCATTATGTTCCTTTCAATGTTATAATACATATTTATACATGCCGAAGCATCCAAT